>VYZP01070343.1:0-26655 GCA_013400635.1 Hypocryptadius cinnamomeus | reverse complement strand
TACTGTGGGTCACTCCAACTCTGTTAGTGCTCTCTGTCAGCACCGACATCATCTTAATAAATATTTTTTCCCGATAGAGAAATTTATCCAGTGACAAGGAAAAAAAAAGGGCCACTCCAAAAAGAGAAAAAAACCAAAAACATCCATATACTCATGAATGAAATATTATGGTTTGATGTTGTGCTGGTTTTGCAATAATTCATTTTTGGTGAAGAGGGGAAAAAAATCAGCCATGCAAGTAATTCTCTCTGAAGAGCTGCTAGCAGCTTCCTCCATGCCTGGCAGAACCAATAGCTGGTTGGCTCTGAGAATTGGCACATCAGAGCTGAGATTCTTCTGCAAGCCATGGTTTATTGTATTATAATACAATAAACTGTTTCCCTGTAATTCATTAAGTGCATGGGGGTATGCAGCATTCACTCGCAGCCCATGAGAAAAAGGCACTCGTGCTGTGATCTGGTGGCTTGAACAGGGAGAGAACTCTTGCTTTCAGAGGTAGAAGAAGAAGACCCTTGCTTTTATGCTAGAACAGCTCATCCTTAAAAACTGCATGCCATAAAGGCCCATGAAAAGCAGTTGAGGGAGGACTGCAAGCCATGGGAGGAACTTCACATTGCCAGCAGGTTCTGGGCAGACTGCTAGCCATGAAAATTGAAACCATGTTGGAAAAGTTCACAGGGAACTGTTTCCCACAGAAAGACCCCATGGCATAGCAAAAGAAACTCCTATCCTTAAGTGAACTGAGGAAAAATCTTAAGTAGCAAACACTAAAAATCCCATATTTTGTCTCCCTGAGCTGTTGGTGGGAAGGAAAGAAGGGCTGGAGAGAGGGATGGGGAGGTGGTGGAAAGGCGATCTAAAGGCTTATTTTAGTTCTCATTATCTTCTTTTAATTCTGCTTATAAATTTTTTCCTTTATACGTTTTAAAGTTTTGAACCTGTTTTGCCCTTAAAATGTTTTCTCCTAATCCTTACCTCACCCCATGAGTATCCTTTCCCCATTCTCCGCTGAACTATAGCCAAAGAAGATGAATAAATGATTTTCATAGGTGCACTGGCATTTGGCCAGAGTCAACCCATCACAGGTCTCCACCACACTGAGTTCTTTATTGTGTTCTTGTCAAAAAGAGGCCATTTGTCCATTCATAGAGGTGTTGCAAGATTAACAATGCAGTGTCTTTTCCTGTATTTATCTGATGCATCCCCTTGCTCTTACCCCAGCTAATTGCTAGTGCCTTTCAGGATGGTATATCACTGCTACTCCTCAAAGCTTTTTTACTTTTCAACACAAATTTTTTTGTTACATGAAGCCAAATACAGGATTGTTTATCAAGACAAAGGTATTCCAGATCACTTACTTGGAATGCTCTAGCATTTAGATATGTATTATACTCTTAAAAATTATTCCTCTGTGTTGATTTTTGTTTCATCATCCCAGAATGATGATGGCTGATGCTATTTTGGGACCCCTCTCCATCATTTTTGAAAAGCCTTGGGATTCCTTAATTTTCCAGTCAACTGGAAGCTGGGAGATCTTGTCCCAGTTTTCAAAAAGGATAAGAAAGAAGACCCTGGTAATTACAGGCAGGTAAGTCTCACTTCAGTGCCTGCAAAATTATGGAGAAAGTTATTCTGGAAGTTACAAGAAGTTATGAAAACAGCTAAGAGGTAACAGAAGCATGTGCCATTTCCAGCACAGGCTCATGTCCTGCTTAACCAATTTAATTTCCTTTTATGATGAGGACACCCACCTAGCTGACCAAGGAAAGCTGGTAGATGTGGTGGTCTGGGATTTTAGCAAGGTTTGGATGCTGTCTCCCACAGTACACTTCTGGGCAAAATGTGTCACACACTAGTCCAGAGACAAATTCATAATACATTTAGTGAACAATTGGCTGTCAGATTTTGCTCAAAGGATTATAGTAAAGGGGATTACATCAGGCTGGCTGCCAGTGGGCTTCTACGGGGCTCAATTTTAGGAACAGTGTTCTTTAATGTTTTTACAAATTATCTGGATGCAGGAGTCAAGTGTACGGGAAGTAAGTTTGCTGATGATACTGAACTAGGAGGAGCTGTGGACTTCTTAGAGGTAGGGAGGCCTTAGAGAGACCTGTATAGACTCAAGAGATGGGCAATCACCAACCATAAGAAATTTAAGAGCAAGTGCCAGATTCTACAACTTGGGTGGAATAATCAGGGTTATATATACAAACTGGGTGACAACAGCCTGAAAAGCTGCCTCATGGAAAGGGACTTGGGGGTCCTGGTTGATGGAAAGTTGAACATAAGTCAGCAGCTGCCTGGTAGCCAGGAGGGCAACCTGTGTCCTGGGGGGCATCAGGCACAGCATCACCACCCAGGCAAGGGAGGGGATTGTCCCACTCTGCTCTGCACTGGGGCCACTGCACCTCAAGTGGTGGGGGAAGTTTTGGGTGCCACAATGTAAGGAGAACATCAATCATCAAAGTGTGCCCAGAAAAGCACAACTGAGATGATGAAAAGTCTTGAGGGCAAGACTTAGGAGAAGCAGCTGAGGTCACTTGGCTTATAAGCTTGGAGAAGTGAAAACTGAGGTGTGACCACCATAGTCTACAACTTCCTCAAGGGGCAGAGTAGGAGATGCTGATCTCCTCTGTTGGGTGACTGACAATAAGACATGAGGGGAGGAAATGAAGTGCATCAAGGGAAGTTCAGATTGGACATTAGAGAAAGGTTCTTCACTGGGAGGGTCACTGGTCTCTAGACCAGGCTTCCCAGCAAAGTGGTCATGGCCCCAAGACTGTTAAAGTTCAGAGTGTCAGGATGATGTTCTTAGCCATGTGGTTTAGTGCTAGGTAGTCTTGTAAGGAGTAGAAAATTGGACTTTTTGATCCCTTTGAAACTGAGATAGTCTGTGATTCTATGATCTGTGCAAATCTCTGAATCATTACTTGCTGATACAATTAAATTATGGCAGGTTATGTGTAAACTTGAACCAGAGAATAGTTTTTTCTGTTGTTTTAAACACCTTATACTGAATTACCAATACAGTCTTTTTTTTTCTATTATGTATTACCGAGTTTACAATTTTGAAATCTCCCTAAATGTTTGAAAATTAATTCAAAATAAGGGAACCATTAGTGTTTGCAACACTAATTGATGCAGCTAGCTTTTCTTTTTCCCTGGGCCCTATCTCTGCCTGCATGGCTGTTCTCATGTCCCAGGCCTGGTATTACATAAAAATATAAATGTCATTAAAAAAATAAAGTCAGGTTTCTAACAGTTATGTTCAGGGAAAGAAAAAAATTGAAAATATACTTGCACAGTTACACTATAAAGCAGATTTTAAAAAAGGGTAACAAAGAATATTATGCTTGACACTAGTGTGTTTGGTTGTTGGTTTGTTTTTTGGTGTTTTGGGGTTTTTTTGAGGGGGGGTGGGGGAAGGAGGGTGTGTGTGGGCAGTTTGAGCTTCTGAGTGACTCAATATTTCCAGTTAAGAAACTATGACTACTCTGAAGACACAGCTTCTGTCTTGCCTTATTGCAACGCATACTTGAAATAATTTTTCCTAGTTTTGTTTTCAGTCCTCTTGTTTCTCATAGTTGCAAATGGTTCAGCTTTATCCTTCTGAATTCAGACTATTTTCAATCTTACACAATGCTCTCATTTTTTTGATTGTTTTTCTAATCAGAAAAGTTGTTTGGCAAAAATATCTTCCCCTGCCTTTATGACACACAAAGTGATGGAACATTTCTGTACCTTACCTTGATTCAGTCACCTCAAACATTAATAAGTGCAAAGTAAATGAATTTCTGTCATTACTTTTTTATTTTTCCTCAAAAACACAAGGGATTGAGTGCATCTTGACTGTTTCTTTTGCTGTATAATGTTATTACTTTCATGTATCTCGACTGATTTGGATGTAAATACTTGTCTATAATAAAGAGTGGAGGAAATAGTAAAACATACCTAGTACATTTCAGAGGAGTATTTTTATGATGAGTTTTAGAGAAAAAACAATATTTCACTAGAGCTTTACATCATATTTGTTCAAAATGTCCTTGCTGGATTCATACTAGGTTCATGCAAGCTTTTATATTTATATATTTTTTTATATTTTTCATTAATGTAAAGTTGAAATTTACATTTACACAAAGATATATTTTAATGTTTTAATTTCCCATTAAGAAATACCTAAAATTTGTTCAGTATTTTCATTTAAATTCAGATTCTGATTTTTCTATTTCTTAACGAAAAGAAAAATCATAACTATTTCTGATGTGTCACTGGTATGTAGCACATGAATTGAAATAAGCTTTGCATTAAATTTCCATAAAATCAAAAAGAAGTCAGTCAAGGACCTAGACCTGCAAATATCATCAGAGTTTGAAGGATTAAATCCCTATCTTGGTTTGCTGTTTGAGCTCAAAATTTAATGGAAACTTTCAGAATTTAAAAATGTGCTCAGTGAAGTATATAAGGTATATAATTAAAAGGGAGATGTTTGTGAATGGCAGGACCGAAAGTTCTGTCACTGGCCTAATTTTTCATTTTTTTAAATAAAACCTGATGTTAATATGCTGACTGTAGATTTGACTTATCCAAAGGTCAGTTTAGCATCAGTAACTGACTATGTACAATGTAACTTGCCTTCACAAAGTCAAGGTAAGGCTTAGGATGGCTGACAAGTTTACCTTGTGCAGTTTTCCCTCCAGGGGCATGCTATAAATATGGGGTTTTTTGCTAACTGTTCAGCTTCTGAGTTCCCAGAGTAGACACCAGAGCATTTTATAGTAAACAAACATATGCTCTGGTTTACCTTAAACTCAGGCTTGCAAAGGACAGCAGTGCTACTTCAAGCCAGTTTGAACAATGTTCAGCCAGGACTGAGAAAGGCAACCATACCAGACCCAGCAACCCCCATCTGATATTGAGAGACTGAATTGTCTAAATTCAGTGATCTCTGCTTCCATAACTATTCTCCTCCTACCTCTTCTTTATCTGTGTTGTGGTTTAGCCTCACCATGCAGCTGCTCAATTGCTCCTGTCCTCCATTTGATGGCATGGGGAGGTGACTTGGAAAAAAAGGTAGAAACTCATGGGTTGAGAGATGGACAGTTTCATAATTCGAAAAATTAAAATATAATAAACATTATTGTTATGAAAAGGAGAGAAAGGGAAGAATAAACCCCAAGAAAATTGAATCATGCACAATGCAATTGCTGACCACCTACCGACGGATGTCCAGCCTGTCCCTTAACAGGGATCAATGGCTCATGGCCAGTTTCCCCCCAGTTTTTCTTCTGAATGTGATGTTCTGGGGTATGGAATGTCCCTTTGGCTAATTCGGGTCAGCTGTCCTGTCTATGCTCCCCCCAGATTGCTGAAAACTTCTTGACTTAGGGTAAGCCCTGCTCAGCAAGCACCAAACCATCAGTGTTACCAATGCTATTCTTGTGCGAAATCCAAACCACAGAACTGCACCAACTACTGGGGAGGAAATAACTCTATCCTACCTAAATCAAGGAGAATGTCAAGTTTTTGTTGAGCCTTGTCTGGTAGTTTGGTCTTGGCGTAGGGCTCAGAAAACAGGCAGGTTTCAGATTCACAATTAATTTACTAGAATTTACAGTCTGTTTTATGTTACAGTTTGAAAATTATATAACATTGAGTAACATAAAAATACTGTCACAAACAGTGCAATAGTATCAACAACAGATATTTCTGAGGCGTTCTGTAACCTGTGCATGCAGATCTCTGATGCCACCATTAGCACTGATGTCAAAATAAGTGTTTAATTATGGACTACTAAAGGTTTTCTACCACTTCTTTCCAAAGCCCTCTCCAAAGAGAGGCTCTCCAAAGAGCCTCACGCTCAGCTGCACACAGCTTAATCTTTCTCTTTACCAGCATATTATTCTTTCCATCATTCTATTCCCCTTGCCTTTATTTCCAAATAAAACCCAAACAGACAAACAAACAAAAAAACCAAAAACCACAAAATAAACCAAAAACCCCAAAATCTCCACAAACAACCAGAGCAACCCACTTAGTATGAAGAACACATAATTTTTTTGTTGTTTACATATTCTCTTTTCCAAGCTGTCTTAAAAGGTAAACAGGTTCTTACTGATTTTATTGACTGTTTTCTTCTTTTTTTTTTTTTAAATGGTGAATGGAAGTAATGTGATATTTATTACCATTACTCTATTCATTCAACTTATGTGGACTCCTTAATTGTTCTTGAAAATTTATTTTATTGCTCAGGTGTATGCCATCTAAAACAGGAGCAGGTGACAAGTATCTTTTGATGCAATATGTTGAAATGTACTGTTAGTTTATGTAGACTTCTTCCTGTTCAATTATAGGAATAAAAGTAAATTATGTTTACCTTACTTGCAGAGTTTAAGATTACACTAAACAAGACTCAGTTTTTAGTGTTCTAAAGATGGCTTTCTGATAGTTTAAGCTTTTATTTAACTTAAATTTGAATTTTATTTTTGCCTCTCTGAAAACTCATCATATCGTATTTATAGTCACTTTCCTACTGAGAACAGCAGTCTAGGTCAATCATAATATTACATTAAAGCTTGATGTCAAGTGGCTGAGTTTCTTTTAAGCTGGCTTTGTAATCTTTGAAAGAGGCACAGAACACAGAGTTCATAGAACTACAAAGAGTCAAGTTGGGCATAATGCAAAATGTAAAAAAACGTATTTAAATGCAAAGTGTATTTCTCACAGACAAGTCCTTTAGGACAACTGAAATGGAATGATTTCATATCTTAAACATACTTTTATTATGACTTAATCAGAGCAATTTGATTTCATAGTTACTGAAGCAGAGCTCTTTGCAAAACTGCTACTACTATTCAATTATTTTTTGTCCCTCTGCATGACATTTTTCCATTTTCATCAAGATTTTGACACAGGTCACTTAAAATCAATTGCAGAAAAAGTTTTTGAGAGCCATGTTGCAGACATTCATAAGCTCATTTCCAACCTTTCTATTATTTTTCTATATTTTAGATTGGTTTAAAGTCAAATGTGTTTATGTATTTTATTGAGTCAAGAGTTCAGTGGGAGTTGCTTGGGAAAATAAAAGGCACATTGAGAGCAAAGAATTATTCATTGTGATACTTGTAGTGAATGCAGTTTGGAAAATTAATACTGGTGGGTTTTTTTTGGTTTTTTGTTGTTGTTTTTTTGGGGGTTTTTTAAGAGAAAAATTAAAGAACTGAACAGTTTACTGCACAGCAAATTAAAGTGTCATAGCAAACTTTGGAGATGTACCCCCAGAGCTGTTGCCACACCTATAGAAATAGTATGTAAAAAAATCAAAACCACCTTTCACTTCCAAGTCATTACAAATTTCGACTTGGAGTTAATATTT
This sequence comes from Hypocryptadius cinnamomeus, assembly GCA_013400635.1. Classification (NCBI taxonomy): domain Eukaryota; kingdom Metazoa; phylum Chordata; class Aves; order Passeriformes; family Zosteropidae; genus Hypocryptadius; species Hypocryptadius cinnamomeus. The sequence continues at coordinate 19,283 of VYZP01070343.1, read as the reverse complement.
GCAATTTATCTATAAACACTTTATAAATGTATGTTTATTATTGACTACTCAAAGCATGATAATGTCTAGAATGGCAAACCAGGAACACAGCTTCCCTGGACATCCTACCAAAAACAAAAAAAAAGGACAGCCAATGCCACAAACAACTCACTATTTAATAAAATTGCTGAGGTTGCTGGCAGCTCCTGAGCTACAACATCACCAGTACTCTGCTCTAAGAAAATGGAAAACAATTACTTGCCCCAGATACATTTAAAATATATTTTTTCAGATCATGATATTAGTCAGAAACAGCAGAAAACCCTAGTGCCTAATTTGTTTCCAATAACTGGGTGGTTTTCGACAACCAAAGGCAGCTTTTGAAAGTAAAGAAGAGAAAAAGTGTTTACAGAATCACTGCACGTCACAGTCTCTTGAAAATGAAGTGCATTACAGCAGACATAAAAGAGCATGCTGTAGTAAGACAAGCCGTAATGAGTTCAGTGTGTTAGTATGCAAGTTATGAAAGATTTCTTGTCTTTAATACAACATTTTTCATTATCATTAGTCCTTGAGGTGCATGCCAACCTTTCGCTGGTGAATATAAATGATGGAAAGCCTCTAGGAAAGAAGGAATCACAGCTTTTTTCTTCTTGTTTTGAATTGTTGCACTGCACAGTTTTGCACAAATATCAAAGGCAGAGATATGCAGATTCCTGATATCACAAGCTGCAATCCTTAAGAATTTTTGCCTGAAAATTAAAGTAATGCAGAATCAGATTTATTTCCACGAGAGGTACAGTAACATCTTCATAAATAAATTGATTTAAGAAAGAAACATCTATGTAATAAAAGACTGTGGTTTAAGGGTTAATGCAAAGAAAAGTACTCATTGTAGATCTTGTAAATGAAGAGGAAAATCAGAAAAACAAGTTCTATTTTTCTCAGAGATTTCAGTTAATATGTTCAACTAAAAATAATGTTAGCAACAGAGAAGAAGAAATGTGACAGTGCATTTCTACATCACCAGTGGCTCTGTGCTGTTTTTCAACACTGTTCTGGCATTTTTGAAAAAGCAGCTCGTAAGAGTAAAACTATGGCCTTAAAAAACTTCATTGTGCCCCAGCACAGACCTAGCAGCCAAGCACCCAGTTCCATTTACAAATATGCCACTGCTGCGGAAGGATGGTTTTGTGACAAATAAACTCCTCCTTTAAGCAAGTGATGAAGTTATCCTCAATCTTCCTAACTCAGAATTTGACTTACACACACTGGAGTGATACTGCATTTGGGAAACAATTTTTTTTTTCTATAAGCTTCAAATTATGTTGGAAGAAAAAAACAATAATACAACAATATCCCCCCAAAACAAGCAAACAAAAAAAACCAAAACAACTTTGACTGAAAAATTAGTAATGGAATATGGAATATGGAGTTCTACAGAAATAGAATATGAAAAAATGCCCTTCATTTTTGTACAATTATTCTGAAGGAGAAAAGCATAACATCTTATGAGTGAATTATATGTAATTTTTATTAATTATTTGTAAGTAAATTTTAGTAAACATAATGCAAAAGATTGAAAATACGTCTATTATCTTTTTTATTTTATTTTGAGAGAAGGACAAGAATAAGCTAGCAACTTGCTAAAAATTGCACCACAATTTAGAAAAATATCTCTAATCTTGAAGCTGTGGTATACTTCATGAAAAGGTCATTTAAGAAATTAAAATTAGCTGGAATCAGTTCTGAATCAAAACCAAATTTGACTGCTAGATAACATATCATTGTAAGCAGCAAAAACCATTAATTTTAACAATGGACACTCATGACAAATTCCATTAAATTCTCCTAAAGAACTGGAATCTTATTATTATATTATATTATACTTTATCTACTCTAGGAATATTTTCCTAAAATCTTTATGATTGTCTTGCTAATTTGTATCTGTCAATGGTAACATTAATACTTTTTTTATAACAAACCTGAAGAATTTGCATTTTTTTTTGTCTTTAAATACCTATCTAAAACACTTAAATCAGCAAAGATTTTTTGTAAACTCAGTTCTGTAGGCATAAACAGTCCCATTAAAGATAACAGGCTTGGTTAAAAGTAATCCTGCCCTTGATTGGATCTATGACTCAATTTTCTGTAATGTGAAATACACTCCCTCAGTCTAACCACCTCCAAGAAAATTATTAGATATGAGTTAACTCTTTTTGCCTGCATTTCTTTATGGGGTACTTTCCCTCCTAAAAATCTTTCTACACTTTGTTCTATTCCTAAATTTCTAGTAAAGAAAATGGCAAAGCAAAGATTAAATGGTCACTTTATTCCCTTTTACTTGCATCTTAAATCTTCATATATTCCCTTGTCAGAATGACTTTTATCTAGTCCCAAAATACTGAAGCCTTTGGTGTTACCATGGGAAGTCAAATTGTTTTCCTGGTTTGTAATGTTTTTTTTGTAATTTAAAACACCAGTTAATTTTTTCATTGAGATGATGAAATCAGGATGTTTGAACAGTCACAAGTTCTTAGGACAGTAAGAACATTCCCAGAAGAGTGAAATTTACTTACTTGTCCCAGATTTGGAATCCCTGAGCTGCCCCAATTTGTTGGTGGCTAAAGGAGTCTTCTCAAAGTAGCACATTTGATTGGCCCTTTCCTCACACTTTTTCCACACTTTTATTTTTTGGACACTGTCAAGGGAAGGATTCTGGGCTAGATGAGTGTTTGGTTTTGATCAGTTTGGAGGTTCTTGCATTATACAGCTGTCGCACAGCATTTTATCACGTCTATGGAATGGGCAGAGCTTCCAAAAGTTTGGTAACTGACCTACCTGCTGGCCTGATGGAAAAGTTGCTATTACTCTACTGTAGCCAGGAAATACCCTGCTTTTTATGAAATTGTGGAGTACTTCATCAAGTGGATTCCCACTGATGCCAGTCCTGACTCTATTAAGATGTCTGCCTACAGCACCACAGATCAGCCCATAATAAAACAGTGGGGGTGTGATCAGGAATCAGCAGTCAGAGTTCAGATGAAAGGGGCACTTTGCATTTACTTTGGCACTGGCAGGCGAGTAATAACTACATGTGGATCACAATGACGAGGTTTTCTCTGCAAGACTGCTTAACTTTTCACTCAAACAGTCACAGAGCTTTTGATCTTATGACATCAGCCAAGGCTTAAGGAAGAAGAGAACAATAAAAACCCAGAGTGGTAACAACAGGAAATAAAGAAATGGAAAATTTAGGCCGGGTACTCAGCAGGGTTACAGACACTGAAATCTGAGGAAGAAATTGACCTGCTGGCCTCTTACAGTGAATACTAAGCAAGATAAAAGATAAGCAAATACCAAAGAGGGGGCTCCTTGACAAGAAGTGATCTAGGTGTGTTGATAGAGCTTTACCATCCTTTGCTTTTCTACACAGATTGTCTGATTACAGTTGGAAGATACCACAATATGTGTTTTCTTTCTTTCAAATGCAGAAACCCTTTAATACATGCAGACATATATGTGCATGCACTGTATTTACAGGTCTGATTTTTTTTCCTGTTATCTTTTTAGAAAAAGAGATTTCTTTTCCTTTACCTCTAATTCTTCAAATAGAAGCTTAGCAGCTAATCATCTGTTTGCTCTAATCTATGTACATTTGAAAAGAAACTTCATAACATACTCAGTGTTGTAAGAGAAATTTACGTGCCAAGCTACAAACAAAAGGTATTCTTTCTTGAAAGGGATCCAGGTGAATTCTCCTTGTCAATTTTTGACTGTTTATACTTCTGAAGTATAAACAGCACACTTGCCAATAGATATGCTAGACTGAATGCCAAAGAGAACCCTTTATAAGAATACCCCACTCCAGCAAAGAGAGAAACGAGATGGAGAGAGCCATCTGCACATTTCCTCAGCTGACCATACCTACACTGAAGTCACAGTTCACCAACAGCAGCCTAGTAAAGGACTTGGATGTTGTGGCAGTATACTGGAAAAGCATTAACAGAAAGAATGAAGCAGGTCCCTCACTAATGATCTCCAATATGTCAAAATGGATGAGGGGGTTCAGCACAACTTTTTCAGAATTTCAAAATTCTTCCACTGAAAAACCCCTTTATTCAGAGGAACATCTGGGTACTGTAGAAATTGCTGCCCACTGCAGTGTGTCCCACAGCTGAGACAGTCATACACTTTACCCCGAGGAACTGAGTTCTTTACCAGAGGTAAAAAAACCAGGGTTTTTTTGTGCAGAGTTAGCTGAACATTTCTGAGAATAAATACTTGTTTGTTCCTCTGAGTAGTTGAGCAGTAATCAAGACTGACTGATAATTAGGACTGCACCAAACTTTGTATCTGAATTATTTTATCTATTCCTCCTCCCAACAAACAACCTACAAGGGCTCATTTACAAGGTAATTGTTTGGAGTGGGAAAGAAAGATGACTGTGAACAAGAAGAGCAAACAGAAAACACAAGTAAAGGTAATTGGTGGAGTTAATTTTAGAAAATTTGGCATGGAGTGGACATTTGAAATTTATATGTCTGAAACACTGAGCAGATGAAGGAAGAGACTTAGACACCAAAAGACTGTGATACACAAAAAAGCTAAAAAAAAAGATGGGTGTAGTAAAGTCAGTTCTGCTGTGAACTACCTGTTCATTTCTAACAGATATAATCTCTTTTCTTCCAAGAAGTTTGAATTCTCTATATTTGAAATCTAACTTTATGTAGATGAATGGATAAGATTAACAGGGCAAAGCTGTCTATTTCATTAAAACTGCCCACTTCAGTAAAGGTTTACACCAAAACTTTTCTTTTAGATTTTACAAAGCTATAGTGTTTGACTCCCTGCTAATTCCTAGGGTTGTAAAAGCTATCAGCTTATTTAAACCTGTATGGAAATAATAGCAGAGAAAATAATACACATGTAGGGTGTCATCTTTCTGTTGTAACTGGTACTGGTGCACAGTGAACCAGCACAGCCCAAGCCCCTTCCAAAAGCCCACAAAAGAACATTTCAGGGCATCATAAGTACTATTAGAATAAAGATACTGAGAGAAACCTGCCGGTCTGACATGGGTGTAAGCATTGTTATTAAACATTCTGTGTTGTTTAAGCCAGAATCCAACCATACAGCAAGACTATTCTGCACCCCTTATCAATTTTGCTTCTTTCTTCTTTCCTGTGTCTCAATGGTGCATGCAATTTCCTTTCTTGTTATTGGTATGCAAAATCACCTGCTCCCAAAATAGCTCTCCTGAAAGACTGTTATTATATTTGAAATGCAAGGTATGTACACCCACTTGTCAACTGCATGAACTAGCTGTGGCAATTATAAATTCCTCTGAAGGGCAACAAACATTTGCCATAAATGGAGACTAAATTAATTCAGGCATTTGCAAGATACAGACTTGGTTAACCTACCAGAAAAATTCATTTTTCTCGTATATACCATAAGCTTGTCATCTTCATTTTTAGAGATGCTTCAAAAACCTTCAAATATGAAATCTTCTAGCAAACACCATCTGTCATTCTCTCCAGTGAGGGTCCACATGTCCTTTTTTCAATTTTTCTTTAATGTCAGTCATCCCTCAAATGTCATCCATCATATGACCAAAAAGAGGGTTTGGGACCTCCAAGAAGAAACAAGATTGTGTCAACACATGCACTTGTAAGACTTTCACAACTCAATCCTTTGACAGCCTTATGTACACCCCAAATGAAAGGAAAAAATGTTAGAGCTTAAACTTCTGTCACGTGTGCACTCTGCCGCTTACATGAGGAGAAGGAGGGACCAAGGTGCTTAAAGTAGCACCTGAAAAGTATCTCATAACACAAACGTGAGTGACACTACACTAGTTTTTAGATAGTTGTCACAATTCAGGGGTAGAAGGTTTAATAAAAAGTGAAAGTTGAAAGAGAGAAGTCCTAACTAAGTAATTGTTGTCCAGAAGTTGAAAGAATTCATTCTCTATTAATATCACAAGCAGGTCTGTCCATTTGAGCTACTGAAATGCTGCTCTACTGAAATGCCTTTTGGAAGGACTTCACGATGGCCAACACCATACAAAGATGAAAAAACCTTATTAACACTGTGGGCAAAGAATCCCATGGGTTGCGAGTAAGTGCAGAAAAAAGAATTATATTGAGCTGATAAGAGTGGATGTGTTAACTGCTCCACAGAGAAATCCTGTCTGGTTGTAATTTATCCTGCTGGAAACTGTGGCCACCAACCTCCACTGTCATGTCATTGTGTGAATTCAGCTCTAGGAAGAAGCCTGTGTGATACTGTGAACCATGATGATCTGCTCTTAGGCAGGCATCAAATGAACACGTCTGTTTTCCCCCCTCCCAGGGGATAGGCCTGTATTCAAAGAGCCAAATAAGATGGCATATCAAATAAACATGTATGTACCTAGATCAAGAGCAGAAATCCATTACTGTGCATTTAACATGAGTGATAATGGAAGGGAACAGACATCCAGAGGAAAAAATTCACTGTTGTGGGAAACTTGTAGTAATTTTTCTTTGTGCTTCAATTTGAATGGAGAAGCAGACTGGCCCTGCTTTAGAGCTGCAAAAACTCTGGCAGAGAGCTGTGGTCTTGCAAACTGTCCTTTGAATGTTTCTTAAACAGCACATCTGATATTCTAACTACTAACTGGCAACAGACTGGAAATACTCAGAAATACCTTGGCCTCAAAACAGTTATGATAAAAGATCACCATCTTCATTATTAAAAAAATCACTGAAAAGCAACAACAAAAACCAACCAATAGGCCAAAACAAATTAAAAATCCCACCTTACTCATGTGCTATTTACCAAAATCTGTAGCAAAAGACAGCAATAGTCCTGAATCTTACTACTTGCTCTGCTGTTTTTAAGCTTATGAATTTCTTGGAGATATCCAAATAAGAGTGCAGAGAGAAGTCCCACTTCCTTGTGGGATTGGCAGCAATACTGTCACATAACCTGAGGGGCACTGAATCCCAAAGTGCTACTACATTCTTCAGAACTCTCATTTATGCTTCTGAATGTGAACTGCAGCAATCAAATGCTGAGACCCTGAACAGAACTGGACGAAAAGAAAGTTCATGAGAAATTAATTAGGCCCACAGCTTTTGTCTAAGACTAGAAAAAAGACTGCCCGTAGGCTTACTGTTATAGACTAGGTTCATGTCCGGAAACTAAAGCAAGGCTGTGGAACTGGTGAGTATATGGGTTGGTTGCAAATATTATTGTCATGAATAAGTACAAACATTTAAATTGTCAAACTGCTTAATATTATGCTAAACAGAAAGTCATCAATCTTTCCACCTGTTAGGGTATCAAGCAAGAAATACTTGTATGTCATAGGTATGCACACTTAGTCTGTTAAATAACACAGCTCCTTATCTGAGTGATGGATACAAACTGCTCTGTCAGAGCTTCTAATTAGTTCATGTTTGCAACAGGCATGCATAAAACATCTAACACCTACTTTAAACTTTAAAAACATTTACTACAGATGCAAAGCTCATCCATTTCTTAAATCATCCAGAAAACATGTCTTACCAGTACTTTGATATGCAACAGTTAGAAAAAATTGGCTCTCATGCTAATCAAAATATCCTTAATTTTCATATTTGGGTGATCATCTTAATCACACATTAAAAACATAATCATTCCAGTGAGGAGAAGTTTTCCTAATATCTAACCTAAATGTGGTGGAACTTGAGGCTGTTTCCTCTTGGGCTATCACTTGTTGCTTGGAAGAGATGAACTCCCACCTTGCTACAGCTTCCTTCCAGGTGGTTGTAAAGACCAATAAGGTCTCCATGAGCCTCCGTTTTTTCCAAACACCCTCAGCTCCTTCAGCTGCTCTTCACAGGACTTGTGGTCCAGACTTGTGCTTCCAGTTGGTGAAGGTTGCTCCTTCACCAACTCCATTCCCCTTCTCTGGACACACTCCAGCACCTCAATATCTTTCTTGTAACGAGGGGGCCAAAACTGAACACAGGATTTGAGGTGTGGCCTCACCAGTGCTCCATGCAGGAGACAATCACTTCCCTCTTCTGCTGGCCACACTATTTTTGATCCAGGCCAGGATGCCATTGGCCTGCTTGGCAACCTGGGCACATGGTGGCTCATGTTCAGCTGCTGTCAACGATTACCACCGGGTCCTTTTCTGCCAGGCAGCTTTGCAGCCACTCTGCCCCAGCCTGTGGCAGTGCCTGGGGTTGTTGTGACCCAAGTGCAGGAGGTTTCTTGTTGAATCTCAGTCGGCCTCAATGCATCGATGGAGCCTGTGCAGCTCTCTCTGCAGAGCCTTCCATCCCCAAGCAGATAAACAGTCATCTGCAAACTGACTGAGGGTTTACTCAATCCCCTCATCACTGGTGGAGAAACAGAAATGGCCTTAATACTGAGCCCTGGGGAACACCAGTGATGTGTGCTGTTATGTTGGGCCACTAAATGGAAGTAAATCCATTCACCACCCCTGTCTTGGCCTGGCCACCCAGACATTTCTTAATCTAATGAACAGTATAAGTATTTTGGCAAAATTTTCTTTCACTGAATATTATGCTTTGCCCTTTCTAAATGAGAGACTGTCACTTATTTATTTCACCACCAGCAAGAAAGTTTACAGTGGCTACAAACTTAGTTATACTTTATAATACAGCACTGATAATTACAATTTTCACATTACTTCCTAAGAATGTCAAGAGATTTCTTGATCAAACAGGATTTTGTTTTGTTTTGTTTTATTTTGCTTTGGATATTTTTTAATCCTATGCAATCACTGCTTAAACTAAGCCTGTGATGTAACTATGACCTTGGGAGTATGATTTTGTTCTAGTGAATACTCCTACATATATTCAAGCACCTGCATTACTCAGGTAAATAACCTCATTGCACAATTTTGCACAGGCATTGCATATCAAATAATTATAAGCTTTCCACTGATTTTGATGGAGAGTGGTCCAGTGGCACTGGATAAAGTTCTGTTTTACTTGAAGTAATTATCCTTACCTTAGTACATGATTTCTGCACAAAAGAGACAAGAGAGCTTATTCTAAACCTATGCTGCATCCTATATAATTTTATTTCATGTCTCTTCAAAGATGACATTTTACTTTCAGTAATAGATTTCTAAAGTAAAAAAAAAAATTAAAATATTAGATGCATGATCTTTTGAAAAGATTATTTAACACATCTCTCAAATATACCCATTCTGCACTAGACATATATTGCTGACCTTACAGGTATTTTGTATGCCTGTGGCAGGTTGTGGCAACCTTCCTGTATGCATCTTCAAGGCAGTCACTACTGTTTACCCTCTGCTGTTAAGGACGAGCTCACAGCATCTGACCAGCTCCCACCATGGCATAAGTGTGGGATCACTGTGCTGCAGCTGGGCTGCTGTGGAGGACTTAAAGTTCACAGATTCCTGCCTGCAGCGCATATCAAGCACATCAGGTGAGCACTGTGCAGCCCTTTCTTACCATGTCTTCTGATGTGCCAGACACGTACTGCCATCACATGTCCTGACGTGGATTCTCACCTGTCTGGGAGTACAACACTTCAGAAGTCTGGTAGCTACAAGGGTCAGAAAGGCAGCAACTGAATAAAAAATAGTGTAAATGTAAGTCAGTTGAAACTGCTACTAAAACTCGTAAGTTTAACAGGACCTCTGTGTCTATAATACATCACTTCTGGCTCTGTATTTCTGTTACACCACAAGAGAAACTTCATGGAAAATGTTTAGGGTTAGGGTTTTTTAAAACTTTTTTTTATTATTATTACTATTATTATTATTATTATTATTATTGTAAATATTTGAAAGAACCCCAAGCCCAGCCTGAAGCAATTGCTCCTCAAATCTGCCTGCAAAGTATGGTAGGTTTGTTAGCTACAAAACTAGAGAGGTAGGCAATACTATTAAACCAAATTTAAAAGATAATAACTCGGCCTCCAAGAATCAAGTAAAATAATAGAATTTCTTTTTAAATAAGCCTGATCTCTTTCAACTTGTGTAGCTTGTCTGCTAGGCACTGATTTGCAGTAATCTGTATTCAGATCTGGATCAGGTTTAGGTTCAGTTGCTATGGCTCCCTGCTTTAAGCTCTCTTTACACATTCACCTCTCTCTCCCATAATCTTTTATGACAGATTTATTGTTAAAGAAACTAAATTTTGGGTTTCTGAAGGCTGAAGAACAAGCAGTACTTTCCTTGCCCCTTATTTAAAATCAGGCAGGGCTGTACGCAGAGAGGACAAGGAAGGGCACACACCATGAGACCATTTGGCAGCCCTGGGCAGGCACCCTACAGAGCATGCCCTAGGAGTACATACTGTCCAAACTGGCTGTGCCTTCACTGAGGTGCAAGATGCATCACCTTTGGACCCCTAGATAAACCAAACTTATATTTAAACATAACCACACCATGACTCCCACCTGAGGAGCAATTAACTTCCACTGCTGTCTGCCCCTGCTGCTCCTAAGGAGTTTGCCATTGGCTTTAATAAGCTGGAATTTTCACTTGGTGACATGGGTCTCTGACTGTCTTGAAATAGTCAGATTTAGGAGAAGCAGTGAGGTCAACTAGCATTAAAATACATATTAACAAAACTGTTTGTCCATTGCTACCATTATGGAATACACATACTTCATTATAAAAGCACTCAGAAAACCTCATCATTTTTATAAAATGTCAAACGTTATCCACCAAGATTTCATCTCTGTTGTGGAAATCTGTTTGTTGGTAGAACACGCATAAAAGAAATGGGAAGAGATTTTGCACATGTTTCTCCATCCCATTACCACCTTCTTGTAACCACAGAAATCCAAGGATAAAATAATTTTAAAGTACCAGGATACCATGATACCAACACTGTAACGGTGGAGTGATGTTGCAGACAGTGCTTATTATGTTGTAGTACACACTCTACATATCTTTGGGAAGATTTGTGGTAGAATAGTAGTAGTAGATTGTTTGTTTTTGGGGTTTTTTTTCCATTCTACTGACAGTGAAAGAATCAATCACAAATTTAATCTACTCTCCCCTGGAAAATTTAACCTACTCCTTTAGCCTTTTGACTCTAGTGTTCTTACACATATAGACATGCATACATCTACCAGAGATGCACCCCATTTGTGAGGGTAAGGCTGTTGGACCTTTCCTCTCTCTACTGGTAAGAAAGCAAAGAAAATGTCAGAAAAAGGAATTAAAGTGACTATGAATGTGCACATTTATCTTATCTATGGTCCCTAATAAAACTTTCTCCACACATACAATTTCTTCCACCACCAGATGAGCACTTCACATATTTTTCTCATACTGTCTACAAAAGATCCCTCACAACTTTGAATCTTATAAACCTAATCTATTGTAATAAGTCACTCAATAAGAATAATTCATTTTAACGAAATATATTTTTAAAATATTTAAAAACAATACTTATGCGTAAAAAACAAGAAGAACAAAATATCCTATCCTGATCATCTCTGCAAAGAACTACAAGATTTCTCTATGCTCTCAGTCCTCTTAGAACTGCTTTATTTGTAATTTTTGGCAATTACTTCAATATAGCACTTGCTAGTACTTTAGAGTAAAGAGAATTTGTTCTGTACAAATATCAACATAAACTCAGATGCAGTCTGATTTCTTGCAGTTCAGTGTATCACAGTGGTATATGCGTGACATACGCAAAGAAATAGGTTTAACTTAATGGATAATCCACACATGCATCAGAATTACCCATGGCTAGTAAGCACCACAAAGTTGGCCAGAATTATATGCAGTAAGTAAGAAAATTAAATTGTACTAATTATTTTATACAGATATTAATATATCTTGAATTCTTAATAAAATCCCACTTGCTTTCAAGAATCAGCATTTCTTTCTTTGCATTACCCAATGTACAGTGTCTGACACCTTAATTCCTGGTGTTGTTTCATTACCTTCAAGGCAGCAAAAATATCTTTTGTTTTCCTTATCTTTGATATTGAAAATAGAGAACCTTATCACTAAGAGTTTAAAGATGACCCTGTGAAAGGGATTGTGATGTTTCTTGTGTTGACTATATTTTAGCCAATAGCCCTTCTCTGACACAGCTGCTTAGATCAGCAGCACTGAGATTGGTACAGCCGTGGACAAAGTTATACACTGGAGCCTTCCTCTGCATCTCAAATCACAACTCTTGCCAGCAGTTTAGAATACAGATCTGTATTTGACACCAGCTTTTTCAGCTGTATCACCCATTTTTGATTTTAGTGTTCCTGAAGATGACAGGATGCCCAAACTCCTCCCTATGCAGCACTGCCATTTCTAGTGTACGACATAAGAAAAATCTATAGGAGATTTGAATTGAAAGTGTATTCATCAGCTTTCATTTTGGAAACCAAAATAAACTAAATGAAATTACGGCTTCCTCAAATAAATAGTTCACTGAGTGGAACAATTCAATTTAAATATTCTACTCTGAAGAGTATTTAGAATTCCTCTCAGAATTCTTTTCTTACTTTCTATAATCATCAGTGCCCTTTTAATAGTCATTTGTGGTTTAGTGATGACTTTTAGGTTCTCTTTTATTAAAGAAATGACACTGTGAAAGTCCTAAGTGGTCCTCATTGAATTCTTAAATTAACACTGAGAATTAAAATGCCCAGAAAATCATGTACCTTTGCTTAAAAAACAAGAGTTGGTTAGAGAGGGGGAGATTTTATTTATTTATTTTAATTAGTGCCCTCATTTTCTTCCTACTTTTCTTTACATCTTTGTCCAATAGGACTCAGATTTGCTACTTCTGGCTGTTCCACCAGTTCCTACAGGAACATCATTCTCGACTAAAATATTGCATAAAAGTGCTCACCTGAGGCCTGCAATTAAAACTTAGTTACTCTCACACTGATGATTTGTCTGGTCTGTTAGAATCCAGCTCAAACATTTAGAATACTATTCCATGAGCAAAGCTGCCAGGAGTTAGGGGTGTAATGAATCTCTTTCCTCTATAAAATTATGATCCTGAACAGAAAAGGACTTCAACTTTTTATTATTTTCTCCAATTCTTGTCCAAAATTGTAATTTCAAAGGTCAAACTTCAAACAAATTTCATTTAAGAATTCACAAGGCTTTCAACACTAATGACTAATTACATGATAATTAAAATTAACTGAACTTAAAACTAAGATCTAAAAACTAATGTTTCAAAATAAAACTAAAAGTTTATGGTCCAGAGTGAGCTATTTAGGACAGCTGCATATTCCAATATTGTTCTGCTTGTTAGTTTTGGAACTACAACTACATTACTCCATCCACAGAATGGACAAAAAGAGAGAAAGTGCTGTAATTCCTGGGTTAACACTACAAGGTAAGTCTGGTTTATTGTAATCATTATTTAGTCGGACCCATGCCACACATATCCCAACACAAGCAATAATATCAGGTTGCACAATCTCTTAAAATCTCCTTGAAGCTGATGCCTCTGCATTTCCCCTCCCAACCCCCAAAAAATGCTCAAGCAGTATTTTTCAGTCCTTTAGTCAAGGAACAGACTGAAGTTAAGAAAAAAGTACTACTCTTCTGTTTTTTATCGACCATTGATGAACTACTTAGTATTTTAGATAATATTTCCTTCTTTAAATTATAATTATTAGTCTTCAAACAGGAAATCTATAAAGAAGGAAGAATATGAATAATGTAAATCCTCACTTCAAGGCACAACATTTCAACATTTTTCTGAGCTGCTAAAACATATCGAAGATATACAATGCACCAGGAGCCTGCTCAACTTTGAACTATAGAACAAGGTCTGAAAACTCAAAAAATGCACATTAATACTGTTATTTTCATATTTTGACCATTTTTCATGAAAGTATTGCAATTGTTATGTTCTACTTATAAAATCACCAATTATTATAAAGATAGCATGATATTTCATTTTATTATTATTTGCTTAATTTTTATAATAGATTTAGTAAAGATAAAAAAACAGGAGAGGTTTTCATAAAATCATTATGTTACAATTTTTTTCTGAAGAACAGGTTTTCTCTTTCTCTTAAGAGAAAATATTAATCATAAAAATAATATTTTGTACTGCAGTTTTATACATGCCAATTGTATATTTTCTCTATAGTGTTTTTAAATAAGCTGTTTAAAAAACAAATAACTTTTTTGGAAAGAACAACACTGATTTAAGAAATTGCTGCCCCTCAACCGATCCACAGAAATATCCTGACAAATCTGATTTTCAAATGAACTAAACTAAAAGTATTCAAATTATTTCAGATTTGCACAGGACAACTTCCAGAAAAGTAGATGTAGCTGGGAAGAACAAATCTTCACTCATTAAAGACTATACATAATAAATAATTTTCCCAATTTTTCACCACAATGACCCTGTTACCCTATTTTTCAAAAACAGTTCAAATATATGTTTTTCTTGTATTTTAATTTTTTTTCCCTGTTCCACTGATGACATAAAGCAGACACAAAGAAACAGCTATGTGCTATCATTTTATGTATGAGACAATTTTTTGTAAGTCCTAAGTAAAATAATATGTATAGAATCACAAAGTATACATCATCAAAGACTGTAAGACTCTGATTTTTTTCTTAATTTTATAGGAGAGAAAAGATAAAACCAGACCTTTACACAATGACTATTATTCTCTCATTTTTTTCTTGTTATTTTTGGCAGTGTGTGTGTGTTCTTTCCAATTTCAGTAGGTCACTTTTTTCCAACAGGAACCCTCACACTGTGGAAGACTGAGTTCCAATTCAAAAATATTTGATCAAAACTGCCTAGTGTAGTTTGACCTTGTTACAACACCTCATTCTTTTCACCTTTCCCCATCTGATTTTTTTTTTATTTGCTATTAGTTTTTCAGAATAAATATCTGATCTTAAGTGAGCCTGCAGATCAGCACTTTCCTTTTTTTTCCCTTTTCCCAGAATTTCCAGAACATCACAATGTTACTTTTGACCTAGAACAAGAGTAAAGGAGGTTACTCTTGAATAATGGTGTATGCATTGGTGCTTAGAATAGCGTGTCTCTTGCTGTCCTATAAAATTTTATTACTCATGGTGAATGACATATTTGAATGGCTACTGTGGGATGAATACCTTATGTTCCATCCATGATCTGAAACTCTTTCATTTAATTTGGGGGTGGTGTCCTAGTACACCATTTAATCTCATGGAGCATTTCCAAATGGAAACCTTTAAAGAAAGGTGAAGGATCACAGCACAGGACAAATGTGTTATCTGGTAGCCTGAGAAGCAAGTAAAACTTTCTGGAGAAAGGAGAGGAAAGCAGTGACCATCACCTATGAAATATATGCTGAAGATAAAGTTGGACCAACCTTATGGAATTTATGGTAGTTATGGAAGTGTATTCTTTAATACAAAAATGTGATTACACATATAAGCTACCTGTAAAAACACTGCTGTGAAAATGCATAAAATTTGGCCTGTCTTCCAAGCTGCTGCCTGAAAATATACTTTTTCAACTTAATGCAATTTGAAATGAGTAGTTTGATGTCATATTCCTTTTTTGGAATGTTTGGGTTGGGTTGATGTAGGCCAGCTGCCAGACACCCCCATCCAGTCACTCCCTCACTCCCAATCCTCTGCGGGGCTGGGAAGAAAATAAGATAACAAAAGCTTATGAGTCAGGTTAAAGACAGGGAAATTACATACCAGCTACCTCTAGAGAAAATCAGACTAGTCTTTGAGAAAATTACTTTAATTTATTACTAATAAAAATATATTTAGGTAGTGAGGAATAAAGACAAAATTAAAATAGCGTGTTTCCCCCAGGCTCACTTTCACTCTTTCACTCCCAAGCCCCACGTGCCCTGACCCTGCCCTGAGTGATGCAGGAGATGTGGGTGGTGTGGTCAGTGTCTGTATCATCCCCTCTTGGCTGCTCCTGATCCATCATGGGCTCCTCTGCAGAGGCTGTAGCTCCCTCAGGAAGACCCACCGACTCTGGTGGGGGCCCTCCAGGAGAAGAGATCTCCTCCTGTCACTCCTCCTGCTCTCCCCTCGGGGCTGGCATTTCTCCCCATTTTCCCCTCACCCCTTCCTTCCCAGGGCTGAGGGTCTCAACTGTGCCTGTCATTGCCTCCCCTCATGGACACCTTTGCAGCACCCACCAGCACCTATTTTGATCAGAATTGTTTTAAAAATTTGGGTCAGATGTATGAACATGAGCACGTGAACATATACATTGGTTGAAAATACATCATTGGTTCAAAGTTTCAGAAAATGCAGACCATAAAATTAGTGATTGTAGAGAAATTCAAGTCGTTTTCGACATCCTAAAGGTTCAAAATGCTCATCAGGTTTTATGCAGGTTTTAGTCCAGAAAACTCATATGCAAAAAGCCACTTCAGCAACACCAGTTGGTAAAGCCCCTGAGATTTCTCCCTAAAGAGGTTAACTTTAGTAAAAATTCAAGAGTTTTTAAGTATATTAGTTTGAAGGATACCTTCCTTACCAGGCAGGGGCATGGAGTGGATGGTCAGAAATTTTGTGTGTCAAAGGGAGCCTGTTTAATGTCTCTCTTTGTATTCAGCCCCCAGTACTGCTGGGGAGGGGACACAGCCTCATGTTTATTTAGACTTCCTCAGCCACCACACACAAAGTTTTGATTCTTCATGAAAGTTATATTATTTTAAACCTGGAATAATGGAAAAGTTCTACAGCCATTGGAACTTCTCATATCTTTTTATCTGATAGTTGTCTGACCTATAATAAAATCAGTTATCTGCAGGAATAGCTTTTTACTCAGCCATGCTGGATATCAGCATGACTAAGACAGACAGATGCTGTACAAAATGCAATGTGTTCCATGATAATATCAGCAAGTCAAGTGTACCTCTGAAACTGTAGCACAATTATTTTATAGAATCATTAAAATACACATGAAGCAGACAAAGGCACACTAAGCATGTTAAAATATCTACAGTTTTGCTTTGTCTGGAGGGAGCATGTCTGGAGGGAGCTTAAATCTGCTTTTACATTGCAGGTGGAAGAACAGAACCTGCCTGCACCACTCTATCCAACACCGACCTAAGCAGAGACATTAGAGGTCATAGAAATGCTACTTGTCTTAAGGTTTGAATCTGGTCTGTATAGCCTGAAGACACAATGAAAGTAAGGCTGCTTACACACTATTTTCAGTTATTTTTCAGGACAACAGATTTAATGACATAAGAATGAATTAACTGACAGTCTCTCCTCCCTGTATTCTCTGTTAATAGAAGATAATTCAAGCTGCACTCGAAAAATAGGACAGACCAGATTTATTGTTCCCAGTGGGACCTTAATTCTGCTGCCCTGTGTATCCATTTTGTGCACTGAATGAAGCTGAAGTTCCATGCATAAAGTAGGAAATAAACTGCAAAGGACTCTTAAAATTAAGACATCCTCCCTGATAACAAGGTGATTGCTATGGACCTACACAAATCACCATAAGAATACCACCACATGTTTATCATACACACCCTCAAGTTTTATTTGAAAAAACCCCACTGGCTTAATATGAAATAGGTATGTGAAATCTGGTATGTGAAATAGGTTGTACAGGTATAACCAAACATGCACTTCTGTTGCATGTGTGCTTCATTAGTTATTTTGAAACTACTTACACACATGTCTTCTCTGGTCCAGAACAGACATATGAAGGCTTCCCATGTAGCCAGTGCAGGGGAAGAAGATACTTAACTCAGTCAGGTTGAAGCATCTGTCAGCTTCACTTCTACACAGCAGATCCTCTTCAGGATTGGGTTTCTGCACAGCCTGGGATATCTAGACTTATATCACTCATCTCCCTACTATTCCACTCTCCTCTCTACAGCTTTCTTTTGCTATTTATTGCTTTCTAACAGATGGTCAGCAGAACCCACCTTGCTTACTGTGAAACCCCATGACAATGTCTTTGGAAGGTAATGGTTACTACTTGGGTCACTAACACTTTCTGATCTCCCATTCCAAATCTGTTACCAGGATGAAAAGTTGGAAAGAGTTTAAGTCTGCATGTTTGTGCCTTTAGAGCACATACATGACCCTTGGACAGAGGCAGTCCAGAGCTTTTGGGCACACAGATAATTCTGTGACCATTATCTTTTACATTGCTTTCCCAGTGCATACCAGAATCATCCAATGAGTAAGAGCTGGGCAGATATTATGAAGATCTTGCTTAAATGACTGGTACTTTTGCACAGCCCCTGTTCTGTGTCTACTTCCATCAACACCAAATGTGGCTGAGCTCAACTTCAATTTTAGCAGATCATCAAAACCTCTGAATGCATCTAAGATGCATCAATACAGATCTGAATGAGAGGTCAAAGCCAAAACAGAAACAGTTGTACCTCACCCAAAAAAAGAAAATGTGATTTCCACTATTTCTTAAACTCCTAGCAAAAGCCCAAGAATTTACAATTACAAGGAGAAAAGGAATTTTAGAACCACTCCTGTGTTGAAACACAACACCTTTATATATTTACAAGGATGATTTTAAAGGTTGATTGCTGATCTGGTGAAGCCTGCTTCAGCAGATCAGCAAACTACAAACTTAGGCATCAAGGTTTTCTCACTTTGAATTATAAGCACTATAATTGTATATTCTGAACCCATAACAGCAAATCTTGATGGAACTAAGTCATTAACCTGAATGATATGGCTGATTTTTCTAAACATCTATTAAAAAACATTATGAGTACTTGTTTATCTGCACTTCTATAAGCCCTCAGCATTGAGCCTATTTATTTTTCTGCATCTAATTACTTTGCATAATGACATGTTTATACTACTGGCAATCTTCTCTTTGAGAAGAATTATGTGTACAGTATCCATATAGAAGTGATCCAAAATGAAGAGGTTAATGCACATGCTATTATAAGTAAAATTTTTTTGAAGGAAAAAAAAGTTTTATTTATCATTTTAAAAATTCAGGATCTTTCAAAGACTAATAAACACATCTTTTATGGGCTGGCATTTCATTTTGAATATTCACTTAAAATAGTAATGAAATCCTGTCTGTCCTGTGGAATTTTGCTGTTCATGCCAATAGCACCATAGGTGCCCCCTGATTTCTGCAACTGAGTTTATGCTTTGTTCTAGAAATAGCTCTAGAAGTCTTGCAAAGACAAGACTGAAGTGAGATTTCTAGTGTCTTCAGATAGCATCCAGACCCTCTGTATGGAAAGGGCTATCTTTTCTGTTTTGTGCTGTTTTCTTATGGTAAAGATATTATCAAGTTCTAAAAATAAATATATCTCAGTGAAGTGAAGAGAAAGACAGTTAATTATGT
>VYZP01070338.1:0-50141 GCA_013400635.1 Hypocryptadius cinnamomeus | reverse complement strand
TAGGGCTTCTGCTGATGCCCAGGGGCTATATCCAGTGTTTTCATCTAGCATTCCATGCAAGTATCACCAGTGACACCTTAAAACATTCAAGCTCTTCTCTAATGAACAAGCACGAAGGAGCCTGGGCTGCTTCCTTGTAAATGGTGTGCTTTTAAGAACACTGTTTCTGTAGGAGTGACCAGACATCTCCCAACTAAGCAGCACACTGTGAAGAAAACTATTTATCTGTTCTTTATGACTTAGAACTTTTAAATTGCTTAATTGCAGTTGTTGAGGTTTGTGCTAGGACAGTTCACAGCCTGCAGTGTTTGAAATGAGACATGTGCCTGCAATGCAGCCAGACAGAAGCACTGCTGACATCCCTGGCAGAACTATAAAAAGTTGCTGCATCTGAGGGCAGGATTGATTTGCCTTTCTTAATCTTTTAGAAACACAGGCTGAACTGAAATCTGTTTGGTTTTGGTAATGGATTTACTCGTTTCTTCTTTTATCCTTAATGGAAACATACACATTTACTTTTGGATCACTCATAATTTCTGTTTGCTCTCTGAGTTCTCAGACTGATCCCTCTTATGCCCTGTAAGCCAGCACTCTCTAATTATCTCTATTGCAAGGCCCATTCTAAAAGATAAAATTATAAGAGCATTTGTGCAATCTATGCCCAAGTCTCTCAATATGCCCTTGTCAGGCTGTAATAGCATCATTGCTTCTCACTGAGGGCAGGGCCTCTCTGAAGTTCAGATGGTAGCAATGGAAATGTGGGCTGGTAACTCATTGATAGGTTCCATTTTTCACTGTCAGTGGAAGCAATTTTATTAAGCAGATATGTTAAAAGTGAGAGGTTTTCAAGAACATGCCATGAGGTGAGTTGCAGTTGGGAAAGCCATCTTTACACTGACAGCAGGTGCAGAAGTCCATCCTCACGGGGATCTGTAAAAAAATAGAGATCTGAGATGAACCTTCCTGGCCACTGTATATCATATGCATGTCATCAAAACCTCAGCACGTATCTGGCAGTAAAAATATCTGGTTGCTATTAAATGAAAAGTGAGGTGATGATGAGAGATTTCCACAGTTCAGCATGTTGCTTATTGTTGGGATCACTGGTTTGGGGGCTGGAGGAGGAGGAGCAGGGCAGGAACATTCATTTCAGGCCCTGATTCTAAAAACATTTAAGCCTTGGTTTTACTTAACAAAAGAACTTGTATGAATGAATTACACATGTGCCCACTGTGTGTGAACTCTGGCACTAGATATTTACTCAGTAGGCAAACAGCTTTGACTTAGTATAGCACAGTTGCACCTCTAAACTGCACTGAAAATTCCTACAATCAAGAAAGCTTCCTTATCATGTATTGTTTTCATGAAGAAACAACCAAAACCAAGAGCTGGCACAAAGAGGCTTGTATAACAAGAAGTGAATTGCAAATAAAGATGCTGGGTTGTGCCAAGAAAAAGCAGCTTTTCCCTCCAATTATTGCCCATCTTATTTGTTTATCCCACCAAGACTGAACACAACAACCTGAGTGACTGTCCAGAAGCACTGCTCCTTCCCCAGCTCCAGCACTCAGCAGCTCTAATGGAACTTTGGAAGCAGTGAATCAAACAAAACCTGTTCCTGCTCTCCTCAGGATGCTGAAGGGGAATCTCTCATTGTGTCCACAGCATTTACTAAGACAATAAGAAGGGAAAAGAGTGTCTGGAAAGGTGTTGGTGAAATTACTACTACGTAATTTATAGGGAAGCCAAAGCAGCTTTTGGTTTTGAGCTGATTAGTTACTTACATCATGGTTTGGAGATGATTAATATAATTATATTGTGCTCAGCCAATTGCTTTTTGTGCAATGACAGATTAAATATTTATTTTAATTACAAGCTATGAAGCAAAATTTTTCTGAAGGTGTTGTTAGTATATTTGTAAAACATGTCTGATAATAGCTCAGTTGACTAAAATTTGTAGATAATTAAATTAAGAATTTATCACAGATTTTACTAATTCAAGACATTCTTGGTAATCTCAGCACATATTGAGTTGGTATGGAGAAAATACATCCTTATCAAGCCCTCAAATGAGCCCCGGCACATCAGGGGTGGGACCTGTGCAGATGGGAAATCTGTCCTGCTGAGGACCAGCCTGATGTATGTAAATGTCAAGGCTACCAGTGCAACACATCACTAGCCAAATATTTCAGCCTATCATGACACAAACTCTTCCTCAGAGTGAAGGTGTGAAGTTCAACTCTGTTCACTTATTCCTAACAACAATGTGAGACTACATTGGTTTTGTTTTTCCCAACCTGTTTGACATAAAACAGTGTTTTTAATCTTTTAATGTGATATATATCAGATCTTTTAATCTGATATTCTAATAGGTCTTTCACAGGGGAAAAGAGATAGGGTAAAACCACTTTTTTGATGCACATAAATTACTTTATTCTACATTTTCACGAGATGAAGACGTTGGAGAAAGCTATTAATTGCAGGTAAGCCATATCTGTGACACATCACATGATATTACTTCTTCAAATGCCTACTCTACTTTAAAATAATATCAAAACTACAGTGATAAGCTCTTTTCCTTGTGAGAAGAGAGAAAAATTCAATTATGAGAAATAAACTTAATTATGTTTTCCTTTTGTTCTGATGGAAAAAAGTAAAAATCAAAATTCCTCAGAAGTTCTAAAAATTACCATTCCATTTTATGAGAAAACAGTCACACTTTCTTTTATAGACTTATCCAAAACTTTCTTTTAGTAATGGGAGATTGCAGGATAAATCCAGGCACATTTACACCCTGAAGCCCTGAAGGCAGGATGAGAACTCCAATGCAAATGCAGAATATATCCAACTGGTTTCTGCAGAGATATATTTCTAAAGTACACAAAAATACATTGCAAAATAGTTAAAACCACTGTGAAATGTCTTTTCCTGTGTTGTTGAAGGGTGCCTCTACAGCCTCATCTAGCTGTTTCCAGAGAGAAGGTATTGCTGGTTATTACCTGACTTGTGACTTGGAGTCAATTCTAAATGCACTCTCATTTTAGTGCAGCTGCAACTAATATTCATTATTAGGTGCAAGTTAGCTAGAGATTTAATGACCAGTTCCTTGCATATCATAGACTATGGGGTTTGATGAGAAATAGAAAATGCATTAAAATAAAAGATAATTCCTTTTAGCATTATTTCCCATTCTAAAAGGAAAAAAAGGACTCTGACAATCAATGTAAGGCTGTTATATTTCCCTTTTCTAACAAATGAAACCATTCTTATACAAAAAGATGAATTAATAACTCCTGTGTACCAGCATCAGAGATTGCCTATGGAAAAAAAAAAATAACCCTTTTCCATTTGGACTGTGCTGATAACATTTATTTTTCTCTTTCCATCTGGAAACCCTGTGGGTATCATGAGAATTGTAGCCAAGCTGATTGGGGTCATGTGTGAGGGCACTGGGATCAGAGCCAATGTCACATCCAGCCCCCTGCAGCTCCAACAGCTCCCAGAGAGAGTGTAAGTACAAATCTGTGGCATATTGGGAAATGAGGCTGGTCACAGCTGAGGTCAGTGGCCAGAGTGTTTCACACAGCCTTGGGAGCAGTGATGGGTTCTTAACCTGCAGCAGATATATGGAATGGGGTTCCAAAAGGGAGTGGTGGTGCGTCCTGCAGCAATGATGCTCTAAACCTGTTGCTTTATGAAAATTGGGTGCAATCGTAGAAATACATGAACCTTACAAATTGCATGGAGGACCTTCTGTGCTTATCCGGCAGAGAAATTAGAACAGCAGATCCCATGCCTCTGGTTTATTTATTAGTTTAGCAATATTGCTGAGAAGAAAATTAGAAAACAATTAAATCCGTATTTTAAAAATAGCAAGATGGTTTTTAAGTTGCTCAAAGAAAGGCAAAAGTGAGAAATATCTATAGCAGTGGGCTGTGGGTTTCTACACAGAGCTCTTGCGTCATCTTTCGGAGACTGAAAATTATGTGTAAAATGCACTGTCTATGCTGTAGCTCATAAAATAAAATATAAGTTGGTTTTTCAACCCCAGCCCCAGTCTCTGCTTTAGCTATGCTCTGCTACCACGTTAGAAAGGCTGGTACAGGACCAGTGGTACTGCACCAGAGGAGACAGCTGTGTTTGTGGCCTAGACTGCAGTACAAGGGAGCAGAGAACTTGTGACAAACATCCTTTCCTGTAGAAGCATCCAGAACCACCATTAAAAATCTCTGGGGAGAAAACAGTGCTGAGTAGTAGATGCCTTCTAAAACTGCCTCAAGAGCCCAACTGCTTTGCCACACCTGAGTGCCTGAGCTGAATGCTCAGCCCCTCAGGGACATGAGGAGGACATGTCTGAGAGCATCCCCCCTCTCTCACAAACTCAACATTATTAACAGACCGGAACACAACTCTGCAATGACAGCTGCAGGACTGGCTGGTGCTCCTGACACTGTCTGTGCTGCTTCCAGCAACTGGAGCATTTGGAGTGGCAAAATCTGCTTCCCACCTTGGCCTGAGGGTGTTCAGTGTCCCTTGGAGGAAGACTGGCTACCAGACAGCAGGAGCCACGTGGGCTCCTCTTCTTTCAATGCAGTGTATCCTGCTAGGCAGCAGGACCAGACCATGCAAATCCAGAGCTGCCTGTCTCCCAACAGGACTTGTGTGACAAAGATTGGGTCATTCTCCTTGCTCACACATCATGAACTGTGTGACAGGACAAAAGAAACCAAAGTCCTGCATTTATTTCTGCCCTCTGAGGACAGCTACCAACACGTGCTCCTCAGGGAATTTGAGCCTATGGATGCCTGGTCCATGAGCCCTACCAGGTGTAGGTATGAGCTACATTAAACACACAGCTTTGCCAAGCTGGCAGTTGTAGGCACAGGAAACTGCCCAGTGTCCCACTGGCAGCAATTATGCACAGCTTTAAAAATATCCAACTTCTCAATAGTATTAGCTACAGTGAATCAAAGATGTTTTAACTGAGATGGAAATGAATGGGTGTGTAATCCTGCAGAAGGAGGCATTTATCTAATGAAAATAGTTTAATAGCTTCAATTGACAGGGAGTTCTCTGGGATGACAAGTCTGGGTGGTTGGTAGCATCTCCAGAGAGGGTTCTGCCAAATTAATCTTGTCACCAAGCAAAGAACCACAATTCAACTATTCATCTTTCCAGAGATGAATGTTTTCATCAGATGCATGTTGGCATGGGATGCACTTAGGTCATCTGCTCTGCCTCAAACCCAACCCTGAAATTAGTCAGTGCTTTTAAGGTACTCTTTCAGAAAAAAAAATCTATTATGTAATTGTCACTTTATAGTTTCATACATGTGTCTGTAAACACATGTGTGCATTCTTATAAATACATCTATATGCATACATACATACATATATGTGTGTGCGAGAGAGAAGAAAACAAAAATTAACATCTGTGCTTTAGTTCAGCACCTGTGCTTTTGCCTCCCTGAAAATACAAGTTTTTCCTGCAAGGGCAGATCACTCTTGGATCTTTCTCCACATCAGCAGCAACTCTGCACCATTATACCTCAGTGCTTCAATAGGTGAACATGTCTCCTAGACAGAACTCCAGTGCCCTGTTATTCAAAGCCAGAGTGTTGTTAATCACATGCTCTCACCTTGTAAACAACAGTAAAATCAGTAGACAGCCTTCAGAAAAATATTCTCTCATTCTAGCCTCTTAAACTATGCCTGAACTTTAAATTGTGCTTGGACTGCAAAACCATATATATATTGCATAAGTTGAAACATTCCTTACAATGTTTTAAGATTTCTTAATAATAAATCAGGTTCTAATTCAAGTGTTTATTTCCCACTGGATTTGCATGTAAGGTTAAGAGAGCTGGTACATAGAAAATGCAATATAGAGTTTATTGCCTGATTCCTAGCATGTGAAAGGAGATTCTAATGGGAGCATCACGGACTTGAAAGTGAGCATGGATACCACAGGTGTCCCTGCTCAGATAGGTACTAGAGCAGTACTGTTTCACTGTGTTCATTTGATACACCCATTTCATAAAAATAGCAAAATCCAAGAAATTACAAGGGCCAAAACATTTTTTAAATACATGAGCCAAACATTCAGCTTCAGCCTATTAGGGAATGTGGTCAGAACAAACGTGATAGGCTTCAAAAATTTAGAAATCCTATAAATTAGAGCAGAAATTCTTCTGCCAAATTTTACTGGTTTAGAACCAAGAAAGACCTTCTGAACAAAAAAATATTTGGATGATTTGTAAAAAGTTGCCAGTTCTCCTTCAGCTTAGGGGGATAAAATAACAGTGATAATACAATTTGCTAGGTATTTTTCAACTGACAGCGAGCTTTTGAATACAACTGTTTTGTTTCCCCTATTTATGAAATTCCTCTCACAGTTATAAGATATCTCTCTGCAGATTATGGGAAATGTTCTTCCTGGGAAGACAGCAGCTTCAATGATACCAGTGATTAAGAAAATTTCATTTTTACATCTTGTGGTATAACCATAAAAAGAGAGATGGAGGCCTCTGTGGGGAGTAGGACCAAGTCAGCTTGCACTGGATGAAACTCCCAGAAACAATGCTTTGGGTTCCTGCTTTCAGCAGCTCTCAGAACCAATATGATGGCTCCAGTGAGGGACTGCTGCCCTCAGCACCCCAAGGGACACGGGACACCATGCAGCTGCCACAGACCTGCTGCTGGGGGCAAATTCTGCCCCACTCTGGGAGCCCAGCTGTGGCAGAGCTGTGCACTGGGCTCCCTGCACTGGCCAACACACTCAGGAGAGCCAAACCTTCGGGTGCCAGCTACAGTGGAGTCAGTTGCTCTGTTGTTTTAAATTGTCTTTTTCCACAGAAGAAGTCTGCAAAATCTGCTTTCATTCAGGAGTTACAGATATCCTACCCTATCCCTGAGTTCTTTCTACCTTTAAGCTGTCCTTTTCTATTCCAAGCTTCCCCGCTCCGCTCGTGCTCTTTCTCCCCCAGTTAATATGTTGCATCTTATTTCATGCTGTGACACCATTAGTGGAACCTAATCTCCTCTCTAAAGTAGACTATTAGTGTTTGGTTGGGGCCACTTATGAGGTCATACGCTCACACAGCACTTATCTGAAGTAAATGCCTTGTAGCTAATCAGGAAAAGGTAACATGCCATCACCCTGCCCACGGCTTCCCAGCACCCAAATTCCACTCATTTACAGTGAGAGAAACCCCAAGTAGCCCAAGGTTTGATTTTTCCTTTTACATGACAGAAGCCACAGCCCTTAAGTGACTAGGATGGAATGAGAAAGGAATAAACAATTAGACAGGGCTGCTGGAACAAATCCTCCTGTTTCATTTTTCTTCTTCACTTGTCTCAGCAGGAGTAGTTTTACCTCCTATTGACACCCATTGTGCTCTTGGCTGCTTGCTATGATGCAGCTGTTTTCTTAATGCCTATCAACCCTCTCCCTTTTTACCATACAAAGGTGACTTGTTAATACAAATGTTGTTGAAACCCTAATAACAATGAGTCCCAGTTGTGATCAATGATATTGCACCTTGGCAAGGGAATGTATCAATGTGTATGGATTCATTTAAAAGTCATCTGCTCAAGGCTGCCAATTTTTTATTTTAAAAATCTCCACATAAGAAATACCACTGTTCTATCAGACTGACATTTCTAACTCTACTGGGTGCAGTAACACAGTATTACTGTTCTACTATTTCCTGTGATACCCACTTAGTCTCATATCTACCATTTTCCATCTGCCCCAGAGAGTACATTTAAACAGAACCTGAGTCTTCCAATGAAATCCTCAAATTCCAGTTATGCTCAGTCCTGTTAATAAGGTACTTTGATGCACCTGTTCTTCTCCAAAGGTACTTCCAAGGAAGCCCCATGATTCTCAATGCCATTTTTTGTCTCATTATCAAAATCTCAGCACAAACCAAATGTTATCATCTCCTAAACATTAGCTGAATCATCTCTGGATTCACTAAGCAGCGTGTTAATGTTATTTCAGGAAGTGTATTACCCTTTAAAGCTGTGTGTATGAATGGCCACACCTCAAAATGCCACTGTGTTTAAAAGTAAATATTCTGTTTATAAAGATGACAGTCTGGTTCTCCTTTCCTTTATGGCACCCTCGTATGGCTGTTGGTCTGGTCACATGGCTATATGTATGCTAGTGCAAAGTGATATTGGACTAAAAGATCAGGAATGATGAAATTGAATACAGATAGCCATATATGTAACTGACAGGGTGCATAATCCATAGAGAAGTGTTGTTTTCAGATAGGAAACAAGCTTGAGTGAACCTCATTCCTCAAATATTCTCAGTTCTGGATCAGGGTATTCTAAGTCATTTCCTACTTAATCCACTCAGCCAGAGACATGATCATTGGACTATGTAAGGATCAGTTTGCCCTAGAGAATAAAAGCTTTTGGTGTTCAAAACATGAAAGCTGAATCATTCAGAAAGTGAGCTACACTGCTATTGTAATTCTGAGTAGAGGAGCCATGTAACACAGCTGCTTTATGCTTTGAAAACTGTTTCCAGTGTTCCCGTGTCATATATTCCTCCAGATCATTACACTCTCACATGAAACTAATCAACATTACAAATTGAAATTAATCTAGCAAACACACTGTTTCTCATTAAAAAATTATTAGGTTCCATTACACTGTTTTAAAAATCCACAGAGGGATTAGCTAGAATTTTGACAAGTGTCAACCCCAAAAGCAGGAATAGCTGCTAATGCCTGATTTATAAGTCTTCAGATTTTGTACCTCTGTATTGGGAACAATAGAGTCTTTTTTGGACCTTTGGTTTGTGCTAGGACTCTGAGTCACTGAATATTTTACGGTATTCAATGAACTACAGTATGAGTCATTCATGAGCTTTCAAGTATTTTTGGAATAGTGTTATTTTGCTTAAAATTGCAGAAAAAGAGACTAGCAGAAGTGATAGAAAATGTGCCACTGTAGATTTAATAAGATCACATGGTGGAATCAGAGCATATACACATCAGCATAAAAATTAATTTAAGCAAAAATTAGGTCTACAAAGGAAACGAGGGATTCAACAATGAATTGTTAGAGACTTATTGTATTCTGAACAGGACCCATTTTACTGGAGCTGTTCATGGTTGCCAAAAAGTTCTTGCCTCAGATGCTGTCCGTGCTTACAATACTTATTTCCACACTCTGCTGCAGTTTACCATTTCTACAGCATTCTGCAGACAAGCAAGGTTTTCATGAGCACTAAATGATCAAAGATCTTGATCACAAGGATATCAGACGCTATTCAAAGGACATGACCAAAGCCAGTTTCCATTGGTGAGGTCAGTGAAGAAATAAATCCAACTGAAAACTCAGTTCTACTACAGTCTAGGACACAGACTATTCACACCACTCCTAGTGTGAAAGAGTATTCCTACATTTACATAGGGATTTTGCTATTTTTTCTGGTGTGGGGGGGTTTTTGTGTGTGTGGGTGGTATTTTGATTTGTTCATTTAAAATAGAGCCTAAACACACTG
The DNA here is from genome assembly GCA_013400635.1 of Hypocryptadius cinnamomeus. Classification (NCBI taxonomy): domain Eukaryota; kingdom Metazoa; phylum Chordata; class Aves; order Passeriformes; family Zosteropidae; genus Hypocryptadius; species Hypocryptadius cinnamomeus. The sequence goes on along the minus strand of VYZP01070338.1, from coordinate 40,619 downwards.
TATACTGTAAGGAGTGACTCCAGTGTAAGGACCTGGATCACCAACATCATTGGGAGACTGGAAAAATAAATCAAGCTTTTTACACAAGGCACATGAAGAGCAGTGGCAGAGCCCTGAGCTCACAACCTTGTGTTTGTGGGGACCATCCAGCACCACTTTTCACACAGGTTCAAACTAAATGACATTTAGTCATGGTTCTCCTGTGCAGAGATCAGTTTTGGCTTTCTAGCAAGGCTGAATTAAAGCCATTTCGAGAAATAATGGGAAGGATTGTGTCAAAATCTGGAAGTTTTTCCTCAATGAGAGCCAAAGTTCTTGTGTCACAAGACTGCCTGAAAGAGAAAGTTTACTTGGATGCATGACTGTGTTGACACTCTTATTCTTGCTTGAGAGTGGCTTTTCATGGTTTTTTTAAAACTCCTTACTAAGCAGTATAAACTAAGTCAAATAAGAATGGGCTCATGGGGCTTCTTTGGATGGAACTAACAAATTTACACTTTAGTGAATTCTGAACAAACCTTCCCAGAATACATGAGATGTCAGCCAGTGAGAAATTCACCATTTCTCAAACATTTGTTGTCAATGGAACATCAAATGGATGGACATCCCATATTGCCTCCTGCAAAGGGAGCAGGAGGTAACTATGGAGCTGCTTCCAAATGTCCTTCACTGTTCCCAAGCCTCTGAGCAATGATGGGGTGAGGGACCTGCATCTTCTAGAGTGATGCTAAGAAAAAGTCACATCCAGCCTGTCCCAAATAACTTTGACAGCCTTTCCTAGTGCATAACTCCCAATCTGCTGCTGATGAGCCCATGCAAGGGAAGGACCTCTCTTCCCACAGAGTTCATCATCTGCTGCATGCAGACCAAAGAGTGAGAGCCCAGAGCTCAGGCCTTTCAGCTGCTTGTTCATGACTGTCCTAAAACAGGAGGGTATTAGGTATTAATAATAGAGTATTAGGTATTAGTAATAGATATTATTAGTACTAGCAGGGCACTCCAGAAAATATTTGATCAGAATGCCACATTTGGTCAAAGAAATATTTCATATAAAATATTTAGAATAGGTCCTCTGTTGACTTGAGAGGAAGCAGGCTATGGGTAAATTCTCAGCTGGCCATGGAAATAATGCACTGAACCATTCAAAGTAGAATGTATGCCCATCATCCTTTTTCTCATGGTGGGAGCAGCAGGGAGTGCAAACAAGGTGTATTTGTAAGTAAAAGGTGACATGGCAATCATTATGCAAACTGACTTGTTTAATGAAAAAACATTTAAGAGCTCCAATCATCTTCATACAGAAAAATAAGCTTTGGGAAAACAGTTCCTGCAAACAGCTTCAGTATTTAACTGATGAAAAAAATGAGGGAAAGGGTTTGTCTGTCACTATAAAATCTGCAAGACTAAATTGTTGCTTGGACTTCAAACTGCTTCCTGTCATGCATGAATGACAGGTGCCACTTGCTGTAGTTCTCTATTCTCCTTTCTGAGAAATTTGAAGTGTGCTCCTCCAAAGAAAGAGCTGGCTGCCCACTCACATTCACAGCTACATAGGTAGAACTTCTACAAACTTCCTTACCACAGTTCTTGTTTGGAGGTTAATTCTCCCAAGTTCTAGAAAAATGGCTGCTTAAAAATGAAGAGGCTAAAGATAAAGGATAGCTGGGAGCTACTGTTTGTCATGATGCCCTATCAGAGGGCAGCATGAGTTAAATAGTTTTTCATAAAAAGGCAAAGGAAAATAGAAAGGAGTGTGCATCACTGAAAGACAGAGGAAAATATTTTATTAACATTTTGGAAGAATGGCTGCCTATATTTTTGCTGACACTTTTTCTCTGAGCAGAGCCAACAAAACAGCATTTGTCTCAGTCAGCCTAGTATATCATGTAATTGTATCACTCAAGCTTGTTTCAGGTATGGGTTGCTTTTCCATTAATTATATTCCATGCACATGTATACATATCAGAGCTGTTGGGATGTCTATTTCTATTAGTTTAACAAGCCCTGGTATTAATGAGATTGCTCTATAATTGAACCTTTTCATGGGTCCCTTGGTGATGAAATTATGCTAATCTGAATCTGCAACCACAAGGCATCCATCATACTTGATCAAATAGTAAACATCAACAGTGATATGCTGGGAGTGTAAATGTGCCGTTAATTATTACATAAATGAACAAGCCCCATTATTTCATCTTTATATTCATGCAACTTAATAAAATGGGTGAAGACAGCGTGTATCAGTCCTCCACTATGTGGCAGCATGGTCCAGTTAACAGGAGCATGAGCTTGTAAATATTGTTATATCTTGAGGCCTGATACACTCTGTGGATAAAAGAGGAAAGAAGGGGGATATATTTCACCTCCTTGGGTCACTTTTGTGGGAAGCAATGATACTGATCAACTACATACCTTTAAAAGGGAAAAAGCATCTGATTTCCCTACTGCTATAATTGCTGGGTTTTAAAACCTGTGTGGATGGTTGATCACTAAGGGTTTTAACTGAGAGGTATATCTCAGAACGTCTGAAGTGGAATGATCTATATCAACTGCAGAAAATGTTTGTAAACTTGAGCAGATAAGGTCTTTTGTACCTACATTTGTAAAAATAAATGGATTTGCAGGATGCCTGTGTTGCTGCAGGCATCATTCCTCAGCAATTGCTGCATCACACTAAAGAAAAGAAGTAAGAATTTCAGGCTGCTGTTAATCAATAATATGAAGAGGACCAGAATTGCCATAGAGCAAGCATAAACATTAATATCATTTTTTTGTCAATGTTTCCTATTAGGTGCACTGTACCTTATAACTATCTGAGCAAGTACTACATTTCAATGCAAGTTCCTTTTATTTTTGTCTTAACACGTACAGAGCTAAACAGAAATTAAAAGAAGATTTTATTCGTTTTGGTAGCATTTTAATCTGAAAAATCATAATCCCCAATATTTATCCAGTGACCAGAATATTCTTCCACAGTTTCTGATGAAGGAAAATTACCTTATCAGAGATCTTATGAATATGATAAGCAAGATATGTGCTTCACAGATGTGAAATACATAGGTGACAGATGTCACTGACTAATTTCTAAAAAAACAAGATTAGTTCTTTCTGAACATGTTTCACTAATTTCTATATAGAAGTATGTTGTGCTGATGATATTAAATCTACTTTTAAACCCAGTTTGACTCATGCTTTGCCTCTGCCTTTTTAACAGGACTACTTTAAACATATTTGTGGAAAAACTTTCTGTAAGCCACCAAGTTATACATTCAATTAATACAAAAATATAGGGATATGTATTATGACTTTTCATAGGAAAAACACAGAATTCATTAGAGGAGGATTTGAAAATGTACTCAGTAAGTTTCAGACATAGTTCAAAATAAGTTCCCTGGGTTGATGCAGTCCTGGGGCAATGTACCATATAGAGCTGCAAGCTGCTCACTCCAAGCTGATTCTGCTGCTGCTAAAATCAAGATAAAGGCCTTTGTGACAAGGCCTGTTCCTGTATTTATGTTACCTCTATAGGCAAATGAACTACAAAACCCCAAGCTGATTTTAAAAAAAGAAGAAAAAAAAGAAAAAAAAGTTTAATATATTTCTAAAAACATTCTCAATGGGAGAAGTCCTGATGCTTTTGTGTCAATAATGACATAGAAACAAAAAGAAAGAGAGAGGTGTGCTCCTCTGAGCTCCCAGGCTTATCATGTATTTATCCACATCCTGTTAACGATGTAATTTTGCATTACTGAGATAGTTTGCCCCAACTTTCCTTTATTAAAATTGAATTGTTTTGAGATACCAATCATGGTTAGAGCTTCATATTACAGAAACAGCATATCAAACAGTACCAAGACACATTCAGTCTTGCAATTTCTTCCCTTCCCAACATTTTTCAGTGGAACTACACAGCACTGTTTGTTCAGCACTCCTTCCAGACAGTGCCACATTCTGGTGCTTCTTCCCTTATTTACACCATCACCACTGCTCATTTCAGCAGCCTGACTCAGTTTCAAACAAAACTAGTGCCAGGCATTTAAGAGATTGTTCCCATCCTTCCTTTTTTTTTGTTTTTGACAGCATTGCCTAATGCTCTGGTTTCCCCCAGACATGCTTTTGCAACAGTCTCCTGCTGAATCAGCAGCCTGTCCTCCTGAGTTTCCCAAAGCCAGCCACACCAGCTTCACCCCATTCTGTGACACCACCTGTGAGTCTTAGACCAGCCCCAAAAGCCCTGCCACTCCCAAAGATTAGCCATCAAAATGTCAAGGGACCTGGGAAATTGGAGAGGGTTGAAGGAGGAGGGTATCTTCACCCAGAAACCACCCCGGCAGCAAACAGGGAGTAAAACCACCTCAGGTTTGTGGGAGTTTGGATTTGACCATGGGAAGGGTTTGATCTCCCTTTGTACAACTGGTGACAGGGATGCTGCCATCTGCAGAGGCAGGTGCTGTTCCTTGGCATGTCCAGGTGCCTCCCTGAGTCTGCAGAGGCTGGTGCTGAAACCTCAAAGCTGCTCCTTGCCTTTAGTGGCGTCATGGCACAACCACTCCAGGGAAAGTGGGGCTGAGGCCCTTGGAAGCCACTCCTCAGGAATGACTCCCCACAGCACCAGCCTTTGCCCTTCTGTGTCACCTGAGCTTGTCTAACCTCATATTCCAGTCACTGACTTTGATTTTTATTGATTTTTAGACTGAAGATTCCTTAATTAATGCAGATATATAAAATAATCCTCTAGATTTCTGTTATGAAAGCTATAATAACAATAATTTATTATAGGTATTGTATGACACAAAAGCATGGAACAGCTTTTCCCAATGACAGAAAATTACTGAAAATTTGTACCACTATTTATAATTATATCTGATTTTATTAAATACAGATAGGACAGCAAAATAGCACTCTGAAAATCTTTTGTTCATGGCATTTTAAAAATCAAAACTATTCCTTACAGTTCCTAATTTATAGTCATCAACAGAAATCTATCCTTTTTCCAGTTTTATTCCTGTATAATGCCCTTGTTACATATCTTTATATATCTTTTAGTAATTATTTTCACTCTCTGTCCAAAAAACATCAGCAAACTACACCCAAGATCCTTTCGCCCTTGATTTCTTAAAATTTAGCAAAAGAATTCAAGCAGTCTCAAATTATGAATGTTTCCATTAAAACCAGAAAACCTTAAACCTAATTTACATTTCTATTATTATTATTATTATTATTATTCACCATTCCAGTTTGTAATCTTGAAAATATGTTTATTTTGACTAGATATTCTAACCAAGCGGCTGATTAGTTNAGGGTTTGATCTCCCTTTGTACAACTGGTGACAGGGATGCTGCCATCTGCAGAGGCAGGTGCTGTTCCTTGGCATGTCCAGGTGCCTCCCTGAGTCTGCAGAGGCTGGTGCTGAAACCTCAAAGCTGCTCCTTGCCTTTAGTGGGGTCATGGCACAACCACTCCAGGGAAAGTGGGGCTGAGGCCCTTGGNCCATACACTTGCAAACCATGAATGAGAGTGAAACAATTAAAGCCTCTAAATTAGACTTCAATCCTCTTACTTTCCATCCATTCAGACTTTCCTAAATAAGTTATTATCTGCTATTCTAATTTCCCAGTCATGCAAGTCTGCCCACTGGGGTCTGATAGCAAATTTAGTCAAATTTGTTATCAACAAGTATCTCTAATCCTTAATTGTTTGCTAGAAATTCAGAATTGTTCCTTATTTGTGTATTCAAAATTGCATAATAATTTGTGTATGATACTTGCTTGGTTTCCCTGTTGACAAGTTTGTTAACTTGAATGTAAATTAAGAATGACCACAGAACACCATGTTCCTCATTGCAAGTGTATTTCTACCTAAATCAATTCCCTTGTGTCCAGGATACCCCTCTGCACTATTAAGATCAATACAGTCCTGATTCTTTCTTGGTAGGAGTTCCCAAACCAAGCAAACAAACAAGTACAACCAGGAAAGGCCAGTGCTAAAATTTAAAGCCAACTAAGGTTAAGTAATTAGTGCAGATTTGCCAAAGGTCTTATCATTCAGAAACTCTCAGTTTGGTATTTCAGGGCCAAAATTCAGATCTCTCTGGGTGTTCTGTTTCTGACTAATTTATCTCATAAAACTCATGACAAACACCAAAACAATTGCACGCAGATTTGAAGGTTTTAGTCAAGTTGTAGGAATTATACTCCACACAAAAGAATTAGCATTATTTTCCAGACAACCATGGATCATTGGAGAGTTAGTTGGAAAGAAGCACTGGAGGTCAGTCACTCCAAGCTCCCACTCAGGCGAGGGCTGCTGGCAGCACTGAACAGCCACATCTTTCTGCAGCTGACTTTGGAAACCTGCACAGATGTCTGGGCAACCTGGAATGCCATTGCTCATGACAAAAATAAGGATTCAGAACGTATTTCAGTGATCTGTAAAGATCAGAAATTTGCAGGTGGTCTTGAAAGCTGAATGTTCACCTTATTTAGATGTGGATGGGCTTATCAGGGGTACAGGTATGACAAGAATGGGATCCATGTCAGCCTGCAGCATTCATACCAGTGCACAGCATTGCTCTGCAGAGCAGTAACAAGGTGAACATTCAAGGTACTCAAAGTCTGGTGATTGTTATCCCAAAACTCCTGAAGGAGATTTACTTTTGTACCCTTCCTAATGTTTTGTGCCTGTCAATACCTGTCACCCACCTTTTTCTGGATGAATACTTCTCCATCAGTACAACTGAGACAAATGAAATGCCTGTGGATATTCACATACATTAAATAGTTATACATGCTCAGAATCACTAAGGGATGAGAGGATTGGCCAACCAGAGTAGAACACAGAAATGGAAATCTTACATGAAGAGTTGATGCCATTGTTTCACTGATATTTCAGGGGGAAAGCTGCTAAAATTCTAGCTGAAGAATTCTAGCTCTCAACACCAATCTCTCAGACAACACATATATTATAATTTTAATATAATATTCTATATTATGTCATACATAATATGTGTTTGTGTGTGCTCATACGGCCCTTTGTCTTCCTTGTGTTTAAAGTAATTTTCTTTCAGATCAGCCATAGTAACCTCACTATCCCTGCAGGACTCTGATCAGGAAGCAAACAATGTAGTTTCAAGTCAGAACTGGTGTCATTACTGTAGAGCACAGAGTGAAAAGATGGACTGCAGCATTTTCCCAGGAGGTGTGTACTCAACTCTGCCCACAGACTGACCAGCTGCAATGCTTTCAGCATCTCTCTTTGAAGGGGAAGGAAGGATAAGTCATTACCCCCAGATAAGGGTTGTAAGACATCACAGCCTAGAATTATCAGTTACAAGCTGGAGTTGAAGTAGTAGCACTCTGACTGCTATGACACAGATATCAGCACTCTGTTGGGCAACTAAGGAAACCATGAGCCTCAACAGTTTTGCAGTGGAAAATTACAACTTCCCTCTGCTGAGCAGAAACTCCTTAAAGATGATACTCAAGGTGCACAATGCAGTCCAACAATCAAAGGTGGCCTGTCAAAATGCTGGCACTTACAAAACATCACCACAGCACCTGCAGAGGCTGGAAGTTTCTACATGCAGGCAGTCTCCAGAGAGGATTTCAAATTCTAAATCTCAAAGTTATAGCTTTAGAAAGTGGGTGGAAATCCCTGGCAGAAATGTAGTCAGAACTGCAGGGAGCATGGGGGCTTCGGTGGGATGTGGCTGTGAAATCAGCTTAGGGATTGGGAATTATCAGACTGCCTTGGAGTGGGCACTGAGGAACTCCAGGAGATGCTGAGTTTGCCACGGAGCAGCCTCCTGCCCCAGAAGAACACCCTAAATGGATTTCAGACTGGAAACACCCTCAGGACTGTATAAATACACCTACCCCTGTTACAAGACTGTCTACTTAATGCCCACAATTGGCATAACTTCCACTAAGCAGCAGAATCTGCAGTTCTCATGTGTGCAAGCACAGGTCTTACTGCACTAATGACCATTTTCAGCTACATTTGGCAAAAATCTGCTATTGAACAACTGGTTCACCTATAGCCTTCCTTAAAGAACCTGCTCCCTTTTCCAAAACACTTCGTGGAAAAAAAAAAATTGTAGACAATCCCGACCTGTGAAATCTTAACCTGTTACGTGTTCAGAACTGAATCTGTTCTCTAGTAATCCTTGACCACTCCACTCACTTTTCTTCCCTTTCTAGCTGCATCCAAAGTTTTGAAACTTTTACTGCAATCATTTAATGAGACTTCTTATATAGTAAATGCTCAGTGGTGATAGGTTAAAAAAGGCCAGTGCCAGCTATTGCTCTGCAAAAAGATTCTGTGTATGTGCAGATGGAGCCAGGTACCAGGGAAAATGGCTGATAGTGAGAAGGTATCAGCTAATTCTTGGTTCCATCCTTCGAAAGAACACAGGTTTAGAAAATGATTCATCATGTAGTTTTAATAATCACTTCCCTTCCACACTTTCTTCATCTTATAAGTTTGTGTTTCCACCTTTCCTTGCTCAAAAGAATGCAGAATTTCTTAATTTCACACAAGGAAGACTATAGCTTCACTTAAGACCAGCACAAATTTGCAAACCTCAGGAAACAGTTAAATTCAAGGTTATATCCCACTATGGAGTTACAGAATTACTATGTTCATTAAAGCAGCTATGGCTGCATAACCCCAGCATGTTTATCATGGAAATGTGAAATAATATTTATATTTATAATGCTCTGTGAAAAAGCATCAAACCTTCTTCAACAAGCCATACAAAATCTCTGAATTTCTACTGCAACAATTCTCTTACTTTTTATAAAACATACACTGGTAACTTTTACCTGACAGGCCATAGAGACAATAGTTTTTCAGGCTAAATGAGTCAGTGTTTGCTGGACAGATTTTGTCACTATACAGTGGATATAGATAGTGTGTGAAAGGGGGTAAACTGAAATCTAATTAGATTTCATTTTAAGTCTAGCTGCTGCAATTATGACTTCTGAATAAAAGTGGTTGTTATTTAGCAGGGTAGCCTAAGCAATGCACATAATTATTATAATTATTAGGTACCTAATGATATCTAATAGGAGTCAGCATGGTAAATAAATGCTGTAGACTGTTCAGCAGGGTGGCCTGCACTTTGCAGAAAGCTAAATAACAAAGGTTAATAAATATGTTTACAGATGATTGTTTTACAGGAACCCTGGGCAGCACTATCTGTTGGAGATTAGCTACATTAGGACTCAACAGACCAGAAAACATCCAGAATAATAGTCTTGGTACCAACTTATAGATGCGGTCTATTAAAATAGTCAAACCAAATTCCTTCTGTTCCCAAATCCTGTCTCTCAAGTATAAGTTACACTGGGGTTTTTTGTTTGTTTGTCTGGTTTTTAATAAGAATTAAAAAACTTAGTGGGAAAAATTCAACTTTATGCAATAAATCAGCAAATATGAAATCAATCAGCCATTCAGGTTTTCTGTTTCAAGCTCTTTTTTAATTCTCAGAATTTAAGAATATAAAATGGATACTGCTACTTGAAGTGTGAATTACAATAGCTGCAGATGCTGCCTAACCCCTATTTGCACTGTATTAGCAGAAGAATTGTATTTATGTAATGAAGACAATGTCCGCTGCTGATATAGATGACACATTAAAGATTTAAAATTGCATGTGTTTGCAAAGTGCATTTCAGAACCTTCAATTTCCAAAGTCCATTGTGCTTTCAATTATCTTCCCACCCAGGCAAACTAGGGAGAGACTAATCAAGCATAATGTCCTCACATACTTCCCAGTATGCCTTCCTCAGAGAGGTCAAAGGGCACTGTCAGATCAGGATTGCAGCTTGCTCGGCCATGGGAAACACTGGTATGATTTACAGTTTATAGTCTCCATCACTAAATGTAGCCATTAGTAACAGTATGCCTAGCTACAAAATAAGCATTTGTTATTTAAAGTTTTCCCACATGACTTTTGAGATAATTTTAGCATTTATAAATTATTTTGGTAGTGGTCAGTTAGCTTCCAGAAAATAAACAAACAAAAAACTAAAAAAAAAAAATTCCAAACAAAACAAAACAAAACAAAACAAAAAACCCAGCCTGGGGTAAATATTCCAGCAATGTATTTAAGGCTCATGCATTGATCTGACTGTAAATATTTGGTTTTTTAATAACATCTGTATTAGCTGCTGCAAATGAGGGGAAAGAGTGTGCATCTCTCACATGCTAGTAGATGGGTTATTAACTGATTTCTCCCCTGGAATAAAAGGGCATGATCCAGACAGTCAATTGCCTCCTGAACTGGGGGTGGGTAGGTTGTCACACACAGGAGAACCTTCCCTTGGAGATGAGGGCTGGCCACTCACTCCCCCACCTCTGTGCTGAGACTGCTCACGTTAAACTCTCACTGCCAGGAGAACAAACACGTTTGACACTTCTCTCTCACCTACACCAAGCCTTGGCTTTGTAGGATCACAGGGTGGTTTGGGTTGGAAGGGACCCTACAGATCATCTTGTCCCAACCCCCTGCCATGGGCAGGGGCACCTTCCACTAGACCTGGTTCCTCCATCCAATCAGTCCTTGAACACTTCCAGGGATGGGACACCCACACTTTCTCTGGGCAACCTGTGCCAGGGCCTCACCACTCCTGTAGTGAAGAATTTCTTCTTTATCTAACCCAAACCTACCCTCTTTCAGTACAATTTTTTCTTCCCAAGCCCAAGTTCACTACTGTTCTTGATACATCCACCAGTGCAGCCGGGATTTGGTAATATGCTACTAAAGAAAACTTCTATTCCAATGCAAATTAACTCAATTTGTCCAATTATCAACTTTGACAACTCTCTCCCTGACTCCAGACTTTCCTGAATACCTCATTTGCTTCTACCTGCAGGACTCTTGCAATGCATTCTCCTCAAGGGGTTTCTTCAACAACTCTAAGAGCAACTGCTTGGCACTTATTGTCAGGGGAGGGGGAAATTCATGTAAGGTTCTGCAGATGACCTAATCTTGTACATCCAGAAGAACAAGATCTCTAGGACAGCTGAACAGAAGGGTCAAGGTAAAAACCATCCCTGTTGATGTACGTGCCCTTTCCTCTTCTCAGTTAGTGGAAAGCAGAGCAGCTGAGGAGTTTTATCCCCCTGTGCAACTTCATACACAAACCATAAATGCATAACCAGGAACAGCACAACATGTGCCTCTGAATATGGTCCTTTAATATGTAAAGCATCTTATCAATAATAATAGTGAAATACTGCCTTTAGCCTAAGTTGGGTTTACCAGAATCTACCAAAAATGCAGCTGTCACAAAAAAGTAATTGGTCAATGGAACATTATTTCATGATATTGAAAAAAAGTAGCAATGCTTTTGGAACAAAAAAGAGCTTTCAATACCGGAATATTGTGAAATTATGAAGTTGGTTCAGCTCAGAAAAAACCCATAATTTTTAATCACAGTATTTTGTAAGCCACAAATGGAATTCATTCTCACAATTCATGAATTAAAGATATGCTTTGAAATTGAGTTCAGGATCCTAAAAGCATATATTACATATCTATACAGCAAACTTGGGCACTAATGTAAACCAAGTTCTATTTACATTTTGATTGCTACCTCATATCTATCAATTAATGTACTGTATTCATAAAACACAACCTTCAATACCCAGCTGATGTGAAGAACTTCCATATGTATTTCAGGCTCACTCTCTGAAGACTACTTTGTTGGTAATGCTATGTGTGAAGTTAAGTACTGTACTTGTGTTTTTATCTATCCAAAATTTATTTATCTCAAGTTCTCTCAACCCATTTGTCTTAGGCAAATTTCATGTCTTAAAAAATACAGCCTAACAGCATTAAAGCAACAAAAAGCAGGCTTTTGTGTGCATGTTAAGAGAACTCTAACAAATTGCATTTGAACTATTTAAACCTTTTCTTTCACTGAACCCAGTAATAGTTTTGATTCAGATAATGACATTTTCCTCATTTAAAACAAAAACAAGAACCAAACTTCATTTTCCATTGGCTTTAATAGGAGTTTTTGATATGCACAGCCAACAGACCTGGTCTACCTGTTAGACTCTGGCAATAAGAATACAGGGGAGGTCAAAGTGGCTCTTCACTCAGCGAACAAAACAGACTGCGAAAGATGCCAAAGCCCACTTCTTTTTTACACCCATGAGATTTCAATAGCATTGTGAAGGTGAACAAGGGAAGCTGAACTGGTGTTAATGTGCTTGTGACTGACCTGCAGAACAAGCCAGAATATACCCCAAGTGATGGATTTGACTAGACAGACGGCAAGTTGAATATTCAGATGGAACGAAAGTATCACTAAAAATTGCACAGGTTATCTCTGTTTGTAAATACAAAATACACACACAAACTATGAATTCTATGGGACTAAACCCACTGCTCTCTCTCTCACTCACTCAAATCAGCACTCCCAGTAATCTGAATCCAGTTTATTGATTCCTCTGGCTGCTGGGAAGAAGGTGGTGCTTACACTGAAAGAAACAACTCAGCGTGTCAGAGAAGGGCCTTTCAGAACAGACCACAGCTCCGTGCATCAAACTTCTTTAAAGCAAGAGAGATTATTTGTTTAAAACAGGTTGAGTGCTGGCTGCATCCTGTGTTCAAGCCCCTCGAGAGGCACCATGTGTCCTTGCTCTGAAGGCAGATGTTTGTCAGGCACGGCCCCACGGGGCTCTTTGGGCAGATCAGAGGCTGTGCAGAACCCAGCACCAGTGGGAAGTGAGGAATAGAAACTGTTTGCTGCGAGAAAGAATGGCTCCATCAGGAGCTCAGCATGCTAAGCAGAGCTGGGACAGGCACACAGGCAGTGCAGCTGGCAGAGCCAGAGATCCTGGTGTGCACACAGGCTGGTGGAAAGCTTTGTGCCATGGCAGCAGGTCAGTGCCCGCCGGGGAGGATTGCGCGGCTCTGCCACTGAGCTCTTAAAAGATTGGGTTGCAGGATCTCACGTGAAAAGATCTCCTGCAGTGATCTTTCCTAGTTCATTTCAAAATCTGGCCCCAGTGCTATCAGTCATACAGGATGAGAGTCAGAGTTTATTCAGGTAACTAGAGCCTGTTTGTTTTTACTGCACGTCCCAAGAGGCTGCCCCTCAAGGAGGAAGTCTGGCACACAGTATTGGGAAGCTGCACTTGTGAGCTTTTTTCTCAAAGCTTTCTACACATTTGCCAGCTTTCTGTGGACCTGGCACACCAATGTAGGTGCTTCCCAGGCAAGGCAGCCTCCTCACTCTGTGCCTCAGCTCCGCACTGTGAGGCTCAGGGTGAGCATCACTTCATTATAACATGCTAACACTGACATGCTGTCATTGTGCCTAGAAAGAGATGTTTCCAGGAGAAGGAAGGTTTATCACTACATGAAGCATTGGAAATTACAATGTTTAATCTGGCAGAAACCACTTTTCTGCAAATAGACTTCCAGAGTTGACTATGATGTCTTTTTTTCTGACTCCTTTATTTTCTTTCTCTGAAAGGCTTCTACCACAATAAAATTTAAATAAAAAAATTGCAATCAGAACAAATCTGATACCAGGGAATCTTAGTACCTCAGCAGACAGATGAATGACAATTTAGGCTATTTTTTTTTTGCTGATATCATCTGGAGATGATATTGTTATAAATCTTTTGGTGAACCTTCCCCTTGAAAGAGAGGGAAAAGGGGACAACCACTAACTTCATCTGTTTAAAGGCTGCTCTTGGCAGCAGTTGGAAGATGTCGTTCTTTAAGCACTATTCAGCTCATAACAATGTTTTTTTTGTTGTTTTTTTTGCTTTTTTTCCCATCCTTTCAAAGCCCAAACCTTCAAAAAAGTTGCTGAGCGCATCTCAAACATATTCAGCTATTACATGCAAGTGAGTAATAAAGGGACACAAGTTCCTACAACTACAGAAGATAAACAGCTTCACACATTGAAGTCTCAAGCATGTCTATATTCACCCTTTACAGAAACCCTTGCCAGCTCATTGATTCACTCTGTGAGATTTAGAAGGTTCCTTTGTTGTCTCCAAATTAGCAAGGATGCTAAAAGGTGTGAGGAAATGTCTGTGTTTTTTGCATTTACTTCTGATAAACAAAGATAAGAAAAGAAATTTTTTAAAAATAAAACATAATGATCATTGTGGAACAGTTATCAGCTCTAGGTCCTCAGAATAAGTGGCAGGAGCTAATGTATTCTTTGTCTCTTCAGGATTTTCTCTAGTCATGAAACCATCAATCATATTGGAACAAGGCCTCTCAAGTATCTTCTCTTGACTCTGTATGGATTGAAAAATATAATTGTTTGTTAAATCGCCTTCAGAAAAAATTATTAAAAGAATTTGGATTTGTGTAGTTTTATGTATTCAGATAGAATCACAGAATAAATGGATTTTTATGATAAGTCTATGTTTGGGAGGATTATTTAAATTTTCTACATAGATATGACCTACATTTTCAAAAAAACAGTAATAATTTCTCAAGAAGACTTTGACATTATCTGTGCTTGTCAATTTGTTGAGATTCAGGACAAAGGGCTTCTGAAATCTGACTAAAAAAATCAAGTTATGCTGTTAATATTCATTAAAAAAACCTCAACCTTTTTATTTCTAGTGTTTATTATTTAAGATTACACAAAGAAAGCTCACATGTCACTTCTCCATCCGCAACGAGTTTCTTTACTCTTTGAAATTGTTACCATGTATATACTTACACAGTTTTTTGGTAACTTTCTGATGGAAAGGGAAAAATTAAGGAGCTTTATTACACAGTCTCTTTAGAGTAGAAACCTTCACCTTGTGTGAAGGCCTATTTAAGGTGAAAGACATTTAAGATTACTTTGTAGCAATATTTTAATCTACTAATTTGAATCATTTTAAACATTGAAAAATTCTAATTTACTAATTTTAATCTACTACTAATTTTTATAAACCAAATGTCTGCCATATGAGACCATTTACAGTATGTATTAGAGAAATAATGTATGTGTTTTATGAACTCAAAATTAAAACAAACTTGAATGTCAGCTTTCAAATTTGGGAGTTCAAAGGTTTGTTTCAGGTTTTCATACTGATTTTGCTGCATTTCCAAGATGGTGGGGAAAAAATTGGATAGAATGGATTGTTAGTACATATTGAAAGAAGCAGAGCAATAATTGACAGTTACCCATGAGAATGGCCAACTCAGACTGAAAATCTAGACAAGGGGTCTGTGGTAAGAAAGGCAAAGAAGGACCTGGAGATATTTTCTGAAGGGAATTCAGAAGGTAACCAGGTAACCTTTTTTACAGCCTCTGAGTAGAGCACGTGGTGCATGGAATGCCTCTGAAGAGAGGGTGGTGGACTGAACACCACATTCAGTATATTCAGATTCACCTGAGCCTTGCTCCTGCTGAAGACAGGGCAGTGAAACTTTCTGCTCATCCCCAGTGAGCAGCTACTACTGTAGTAGTTTTATGGGAAGCACAGAGCTCACAGCACTTCTAGGACAGTGAGAGGGTAAATTAACCAGCACCCAGAGTGAGGGAAGAAGGGATTCTCACTGGGTATTGCAGAGCTATTATAATCAGCTATCAAAGAACATTTCTGCAGCACTAGAGTAGAACAAGGGGTGACTCAGGCTGTCCTCACTGCTGTGCCTCTCATGGGGTGCATCAGATCAGAAATTTAGACATGAGAACTATCTATGCATCACATACATTAGCATCATAATTGCCACTGAAACTGAGTTCTCATTGTTCAGTTCAGCATAATAACTGCAATCTTGGAATCAGTCCAGATTCAGTACAGTCAGTTTATAAACAACATCCAATTAAACTCCTTGGAATATGTTCCCTATCAGTTTCTGAGAAACAGGTTAACAAGCCACCTATTCTTTCATGAGCTGGAATTGTACAGTTTATCTACAATGTTTTAGTGATGTGTCCTGTAACATGCTGGTGAGAACCAGGCCTAAAATCTTGCAAGAAATTAACTGTTCTGTTGGAGTGAGCATGAGAGTTTAAACTGCCCTGCAGCCAAATTTTAGCACTCAGATGGCTGAAACACTGTGAATGAAACACTTTTCAAATGAGTATCCCTCGACAGTCACAACTGTGGTGTTACTCATTTCACCTGCAGAGAGAGAGGACAGCTTCCCCCTCTGTAGAGGGGATGGAATTGGGAAAACCAGAGTGTTCTCAACGTGCAGAAGGTTAACAGTATGGGCACAGGCACAGGAGGATGTGAATTCTTGAATGTGTTCATGCACTCCCCTCCCTCCCTCACTGCCAGGCCAGCTCTCTGCCCACCTGCACACCATGTGGCTCTCTGGGGAGCAGGGGCTGTGCTCTCCCCTCTGACTTCATCTCACTCTCACACATTCACAGAGCAGCAGCATGTGACAGATGATGGACTGAGATCAAGACAGAGGAGGAAGATAACGTCAGAGCTTGCCTGTTCATACAGCTGCTGGCCACCTTTCATTCTTCCCCAAGTTTGGCCCTACAGCACTAAAGCAATTCAGGACTGTCACAGGATTCAGCTCTCACTGCCTGCTACAAAACCAGTAACCTACAAACAAACCTGTGCTTAGGACTACTGACAGTCATAGCAGGTCCTGCAGCCATTTCAGGTGCCTTCAGTCTTCACTTTCTGGTGTTCTGTGGCTTTTTTTTTGCTGCTGCACAGCCTTTTGTCTTTCTCTCTACTCATGTTCTCCCTCACTCAACTGAGAAAATTCACAACACTGAATTCAATCCCACAAATAACTGCAGCTGTTTGTTTTTTGTTGACCAGGCAATATTTTTTGGGGGAAACCCATTTGATCTTTAAAATTTTAAATTATGTTTTGTTTGAAACCTTAGTCATGGTCAACTATAACTAAAAAGCCCGATTATTAAAAAATTCAACTAAGTGAAACCAATGATTTACAGGCATGTTAAATCACAGATCTGATAAGGCTGATTACTCTGATGTATTGCCATGTGTATAAATGCTTGTGGTAACTCTAAATGAGCTGCCACCTCTATGGTGCAGGTGTGTGAGCAGAAGCACCTGCTCAGGTGTGTGAGCAGGATCAGCTCAGGCACACAAAACTCCTCCAAGTGGGTGCAATAAAGGTGCAATACCACCTCGCTGCCCTGCTCCTGACTGCAGAGCTGGGTTATCCCACATTAGCCCAGAGATCACTGTCCTTTGCAGTACAACACACCCTTATGAGCTTTGCTGAAGACTCAAAGTCCCAAGACTTCAAACCCCAAGGTACTCAAAAGAGAATACAGGATTTTCAATTCACATATTTTTTTTAATTCAGCTCTCTCTTAGTGTATAACCCACTCTGTACCTTCCATTTCAATATGCTTTTATTGATGTCGTAATTCACATCTTGAGGGCTTTTATTAGGAAATGGTACCTGCACAATAAGACACTACAACAACCTTGTGTTTTGCTAAATATCAAACTTGACACTATTACCTGTTCTACTTTAGTACTGAAAGAGAAAAAAAAATCAATGGGGATGTTTATAAAGAGTCAGAAAGGAGAACTAGGCAGTGGGCTTAAACTGTTCCCTCCACATTTAAACTCATGTGATACCAGTATCTTAAAAACTGTGTTACTTTCAATTTTTCCTAGGACAAGACAGGTGATAAGGAAGAACTGCCTGTGTGGTTCTTTTTGGACTTTACCCTTTCCTTTTCTCTCAATCCCTCCTTCTCACCAGATTCCCATATTTATGAATCTCGAGAAAACAAAGAAAAGAACAAACCCTCCCACTGAGATTGTGAACAAAGGATTCATGTCTGAAAGATCAGAGCATATAACCACAAAAGTTATATTACTGCAGTCAGATACTGAAGATGTTAAGTCCTTATGAAAAGTGACTAGACAACTGAGCTATTTTATGCCTTTTAAAAAAATTTATTTATAATTTGGCAGATGTTTTTCAGATTGTTATCTATGCCAGTCTTCGTAATGCTAAACATACACAGTACTGAAAAGTCATCTAACAACTAAAAAGGACAAGAAAAGGAAATGATACTAATAAAACTCTTTTTTTGATTCTGACTTTAAAAGTTTGCTGATGAATTTATTTATGTTGAAATCAGGTCTCTAACTAAGCACTACTGTAATTTCTCAAATCTCAGAATACTTGGTTTACTTGATAGCAAATCTTTGCATTCTACTGCCTAGAATGTCAATATCTACAGAAATACTCCAGAAACTAATACCCAGATGAAACTTCAGCAGAATGCAATCCCATATTTCCTTATGTGCTTTTTCCTTTGTCTCCAAATTCTGTTCAAGAATTTTTTTTTAGTCTTCTGTAAGGAATTTTGATTAAGTTCCATTAAGTGCCTAATTCCTCAGAAGGTGTATTTCTGAGTGGTTCCATTGATGTATGCCAATTACACCAGCTGACAAACAGCCACTGCATTACAAAAAAATCCATATTTTTAATGACTCCCTTGCTGTCCTCCATGTCTGTGTGTATGTCATGACACACAGCTTCCCACCATCTGCACTTCTTCCTTTATATATCCACGCATTTTGTATTATAAATTGCTTGGCTGTGATGTATCTTGACATTTGACATAACAGCAGGGCTGGGGGGAGCGTAAGTGCTGATCATTAGATTATTGTTGAAGTATTCTCTCCTTTCCTCCCCTGCTCCCTGTGTTCCCTGGAGACACAGGTGTTAATAAAATCAAACAAAATGAAAATGGGTAAATTATTGCAAGCTATGAACACCTACATTGTGCCATGCCTCACTAGTTTCCAATACCACCTCATTCTTGAGACAACCAGAGAAAAAGATGCAATTTCATCCTGTAGACTGGGTGGTATAAGGAAAGGACAAAAGAGACAAGATATTGCAATCCAAAGGTCAGTGACCCACTCCCTTGTATAATTATAACATTTCATTTGTATCCTACCAATCTGTCTTTGGATGGCTGATAGCAAATTAAGTAGCTAAAAAACAATTTTGAAAATTTCCTAATAACTAATAACTGAGCTCTAAACCTAGAGGGAGATGAGCACAAGTATCAGCTTGGAATTTCTTTCCTAAAAAATAATTTTAAGAATACTCTAAGGCTCAGATCTGACCTGGATCTGTGTCTCACTGCTTTACTTCAGGATTCTTGAAAACAGATTTTACACTTATTCTAAACACCTCAGAGATTTTGTAGAGCTTCAAGGGTCTGAGTCATCCTGGAGTGCAATATACATCCAATTGAATCTTGCAGGATGGATGCACTTTGTACCTCTTTAAAATGCAGGTGGAACATTTTTGTGCTGCACTCCTCATTTCCCATGATCAAGTACAAAGCTCTTCCCCTGCATTCTCACAAGGTTTCATGCAGTAACAAAATCTGAGTGAGAGCATTAATGTTGATCCTTTTGCTAATATATATTACCAGTTTATATCTAAATTTAACGGTGGCCCACCTTTAGTAATTAGCAGAGACCAACACTTTACCAGCCTGCTAGCCATTGCTATTGGAACAGCACTGCACAGCTCTTCAGAGTCTCATCTGCTGCACAACCAGAGGAGCACAACAGAAAATAAATTCTATCTCTGTAGACCTGATCACAGAATCACTCAGTCTCCCTCATTCAGTACATGCAGTGCCAGTGGCTTGCCAGGGTCACTCTCTCTGGCACAGAATGTTTCACACTTTGATGCAAGGTGCTAAAATGATGTAGATTGTAGAATTTTATAAGAAACCAAATGGGAAATAATTCTCTCTAAAGGGTTGGAGGAACAGAACAAATCAAATCCTTGCTGTGAAGAATACTGGAAACTCAACTATTAAGGCCAGATACTTCAGAGCACTACAATCCCTGCAACTGCTGGCAGCCAGTCCCAGGTCACACCCATTTCATTTACACACTAAATATTGACCAGAACTTGGAATTCAAGACTGCAACTTTATAGAAACAAGCCAATAACTTTCCACTTGAAAAGCTGTCTAAGTGCATTTATCTCAACCAGACCACAGTAATTAATATTTATGAGGATGAGTGAAAGAAGGATGCTCATAGCAAAAGGGGATTATGAAAACACAGGAATGTGTGAGGATAACGATGGGACTGAGGAAATGGCACCTCAGACACACATGCAGCAGGACATGAAGTGACAAAAGGAGAGGACAACAGTGTGTGTGCAGCTGCCTTCACACACAAGCACAGGAAAACTTTTTTCTGTGTTTTGTTCCACAAGTAATCCAGGAAAAGTCTTGGTACTCATACCAAATACATTTATTACCACTGATTTAATGGCTTTATTTGACTGCTACAGGCACCCACAGCTGAGACATCCCTGATCCCAGGCCAATCAAAGTAACAGTGCCTGGCACATGTTCCATTGTTAGGGGTAAGAACTAGATCTGTTACAGGTTTAAATCTGCATGTGTTGCATATTTCTGGATTTATATCTTACATGAATATGACCAATAAAAAGTGGACAGAAGTTGAGAGCTCCGGAAAGAACTTGTCAACAGCATTTTAAGGTGAAAAAAAAAAAGAAACATAGGAGTTTTTGATCTGCAGAATGTGAAGTGTAACAATTAAAACAGAAGGGTAGATACTTTGAGCTCATTAAAATTTCTTTTGAAGATGAAAGTCATTAGATTTCAATGAGAACTTGGAGCAGAAGCTCACAATGACATGAGAATATTTAACCTGTAGCCTACAGTGCTTCAAGCAATTGAAAGTATGATAAATAATTGCTTGGCTGTAGTAACCACATAGAAGGAAAAAAAGGATTACCCTAATCAAACACAGTCAGTGTGGTGTTGCCTGTCTCTGTGCTCCACATTTCATTCTGAAAGTTTGCAGTTATAAAAACGGAAATCCTGAGTTCTTAAAGAGGAAATTGTAAAGGATTTATTTTCCTGCCACCTCCAAGAAAACTTTGATAATATTCAGGGTCAGCTCTTCAGCTGGCATGATCAGCAGAGCTCTGTGGAAACCAGTGGATCCCTGCCAATTTATAACAGCTGAATGTCTGCTTTTACTACACTGACAACCTTATTTTAGATTTTTTTTCCATATCTCTCTTTTTTTTTTTTCCTCTTCAAATTAGGAACATTAACAGCCAGACAACAATTTTTGTTGTCAGGAATACCTGTCCCCCAACAAGACTCATAACTCATATTTTTATGTGAGTTGCACCAGTGATTCTTGCTCATAGTTCAGTATCACCACAAAGCACAAGCCAGGACCGTACAATTCTTTACCACACAGATATTTTTTATGTTATATCTGTGCAAAAAGCCAAATACTAGTGTAACAGAGGCCTAAAGCACAGATAATGGACCCTCCTGAAAAGGCAGGGTAAGCTTGTCTTAGACAGCAATATCATGGGAAACAGTGCTTCTCAAAAGAAGCCATCTAGGAAGGAAAAATGAAAACATTTTATTTTGAATATATTGAAAAAGCAGTTTTTTCTTCTGCATGAAGAAAGTACTCTAGGGAAAGTAACTGATTTTTTGAAGCTGTTTGATTTTGACAATAATCTTCTTTGGGACTCAGGAAATCCATTTCTGACTGACTTGGGTTGAACAAACAGGCTTTTGTCGGTCCACAGCCAAAAAACATGATGGAAAGGGATGACTAGCATGATGCTAATATCCATCCATTTCTAAAGAGACAAAGGGAAATACCCAGAAACATGCTGATCTACAACAAAAATATATAAATAAAGACCTAGATACTTTTAGCCAAAATAGCCCTTAAGGAAATTTCCTAGAGATTAGAGCTCTCGGGCTGGAAGGAGAGTCACTGGGAAAGATGGCTTTTGGAAAGCAAAAGTTTTTTATTTAAATGAGAATGGAATGTTTGGAAAAGATTATGATGGATGACCTTCATCACTTCTCAGAGGATCCACCAACCCAAAAATTTCCTCATTTGACTGCCAATGAAAGAAACAAGTTACACTTATTGCTCTGGTAAAACAATCTCAGAGTCTGCATTCTCATATCCCAGGTGGCTGCCTGGACCACCTAAGAGCTGCTGAGTTTGGGCATATCTGTGTCAGTGTTCTTTTTTAGAACTTTCACAAAATATGTGATGAATATATTCATTTTTTCTCACAAATCATTAGCAAGGGAAGGAGAACCCAAAAGTTAAGAATGAAAGACACATCATCTGAGACGTACTCATTAATCAGTGCTGACAGCTAAAAAACACTGTAACCTTTCTGAAAAATCTGTTATCTGATTGGATCCTCAGATTTCAGCCTGATAAGCACTAATACCAAATTACATTTATTTTGTTGCAAAGGAGGTCTTTTGCTGTCACTTTCTGCTGGAAATCCCACCAATGGCGAAACTGAGAAAAGCTTGTTAAGGGCCTGTTTCACTGGAAGATTCTCTATCTGGCTGTTTTGGAAAACAAACAAACAAAAAGTTATTTTGTTACATGCAGGTGCTGAAAGAATGTGGGTGTACAAGATCTCGTGTGGCAATTGCGTCTGTGACTGTTCAACAGTAAAGAGCAGGCCCTGACAGTGGTCACTATGAAAAATCTTTGCCACAGACACTGGCAGATGTTTCAGTGGAGCAATGTTCTCTGCATTTGCAAACACTGTTAAAAACATTTCCCCAGAATCTGGCAGAAAACTCCCATTATAACTTTAAATAAATAACTTCAAATAATTCAAGCAAATTGAACCCTTTCCTGAATATATCCTGAGATAAGAATGTTTTCTAAATATTTGAGAAAGGAAGGGGAATAAAAAGGTTAAAATAGAAGGGCAAATTTACATAGAATCCTCCCAGTACATCACTGAGTAGCTCTCTAAACAGGGTACATTCAAGATCCCTACCACAGAATAAAGATATTCCTTTGCTGCTTTGTTACTGCCTAGCCCTAAAACCAGACTATCTAGGACTAAATCTGAAAGCAGAATTCAGGCATGCTGTAGCATTCTATATTTTAAAAATCCATTGCCCTTGTAGTATTCTTAATCCTATTATGTTAAATTTAGCTGGTCAAGTTCTGCTCTTCCTTGTACTTCGCATCTGTCAACTTAGGGCGTACAGGGCATGCATCAAGGCAGCACTTAGCTCAGTTGAGAGATTTGATATTTGAAAATCTTTCAAAAAATTTTTCATCTTTCAAAAGCCATATTTGTCCAATAATAAATGCAGAAACAAGTATCCCCAAGGTCATGCAATCTGTGTTCTTTCCCACTCAGCTAAAGATGGTATTAAGGAGCTAAAATGACTGAAATATTGTCATTTGGTAATGTAGCATAGCATGCCTGATGTCATCCTTGTGACACTTTGGGCCCTGTGTTTAACAAGGAAATCAGCTGGAGCACAGGAGCTGTGGGGAAGCTCCAGGCTGAGGGTCTGGCAGGGTGAGTGCTGGGCTGCAGGCTGTGTGTGTGCCCACGCTGTGAAGGAGATAAATTGCTTTCTTAATTATATAAATATATACTATCAGTTTGCCTAGCTTTTACAAAGAAATATTAAAAATACTTGCAAACAAGCACATAGAGCACTGATTCCTCAAGAATTTCACTGGAGTGCCAGAGGCTTAGTCCTATTAAAAACAGTCCTGTTGTAGAGAAATATCTTAGTTGTAGTGAAAAATTGCTCTAAAGTTTCAGGTAAAATTTTAAAGCTGTCTTCCTCGAGTAAGTAAAAATCATCAGAGCAAGTAAACCTACCCTAAATAATATTTACTGTCATTAAAATGTCTTCATTTTCTCATATTATGTACATGGAAATAGAAATCACAGCTGGTGAGAGTGCCCAAGGTGAGAGAAGACTAAAGGTGACTTAATCTTTTCCTCTGACCCTTTACAGCACTGAGCTAAAACAGAAAACACAGTGATAAAAATTACACTAAATGCCTGCAGTGTACACACTGTGTATGTTTCAGAGGGGCACAAAGTGCAGTACTTTCTTTTGATTGTGTAACAGAGGACACAAGTTATTAGCAATGTTGTGATAAACACTTTTATGAACAGATGTAATGACTGTAGGGATTCATATTGAAATTCTGTTTCAAATGGTCAAAAAATGGGTAGGCAATGAAAAATGGTTTGTATTGTTATACTTTCAAACATATGTGCAAAAGACCAAAACGAGGCCTTTAGAACTGACTGTATGTATTACACCAAGAAATTCCAATCATTTGTGTTGAAACTCTCTAAAATGTCATTCCAAAATTTTCAGCAGCACATCAAAAAATTTCAGAAACAAAGACGTGGGAACAACAAAACTAGCTGAACTCAGCCTTTTGATCTCATTGCTTGTAACTAAATGCTTTTTTTGGTTTTTTTTTTTTTGGGGGCGGGGAAGAGATCTGTTTTTAAAATTTATTTAGCACAAAACAGAACCTGGTGAAGCACTGTCATTCATTTTCATTACTGGAAACAACTTCATTTTTTAAAAGTCCTAGAAAATCTAGACAGATTTCATTTACAGATATTTTAGGTTAAATAGGTAGCTGCATGTCTATTTAATCACAGGCACTTGCACACTTGAACTTGCTCTGAGCTTGTCTGATGAATTATCTCTGATTAATTTTCTTTGTTTTACACAAAGACATTGTTTCCCATCAAATAAAGTAACTAAATAGATGTTTGAGGCCAACACAATCCTTCCCATATACAATGTTAGGATATTACAGCCTAGGCTTCTGAAGCTGTTCAACACCTCACAGTTTTACCAGCATTAGTTTGATGTGTTCTGTGCCATCAGTTGCAACACTGAGGCTCAAATTTTAAAATGAAATTTCAGAGATAAAAGCATTAAGATAGTTCTATCAGCTATAATACTGGAATGTGCATGCCTGCAGCACTATTTACCGTGTCAGATTCAAAGAGGCCACTAGAAAATATCAGTTGATGCACTCAATGGTTTGTTTCCCAACCTGAGTCCCACAGAAACCCCAACCAAAAATTATCAGTGCTATTTTTTCTGCATTGTACTTTTCCATTTCTAATTGTTCATAATTCTCCATAGAAGCCCTTTTAATTCAGCTACCCAATATAATGCAGTATACATAATATTTTGCAAGACAGCTTCTGCAGCTGCCTTTATACCTTCAGGCTTTGTGACTTGATGCCATAGTGGTCTTGATTTATTAGAAGATAAACCATTTCCAATGCTTTTTCCTTTAAATAGTGAACTGTAAGTAACTTATCCAATATGAAAAATGCTAAGTAGCTCCTTTGAAATTCTAATGGAGATTGTCTGCAGTTACATCACCCACTGCAGAATCCTGGTATTAAAACTTGACCTGTATATATGGGAACATACAGGACTGTAACCTGCATATATACACATTTCTGTGTGGGTCTGTTGAGACACAAAAATTTGGGTGGGGTGCAGCTAGCATATTCCAAAACAGGAGATATTCTGTTGCTGTTTGTGTCTTATAGATTTGTACTTGAATATTCAATGACATGACATTGCTGTTCAACATAATTCAACCAACATTTTCTGTCCCTTTTCTTTAATTATTTCAGTTCTGTGGTTCAGCTAGATCATCACTGCTTCCTGCAAGGCTTAACTCCAGTCAGCCCTCCTTTTCTGTCAGTAACAGCATTTTCTGCCTCTGCTTTCACACTGCCATGTGAATGTTGTGGCATACCTTGATGTCAGCATCAGGATGGAGCGAGGACTGCCTGGGCCATGCACCATAATCCTTGTGTTTGGAGCTCTGGCTCTGACCATATTAACCCCAAGTCCTGGGCTAACAAGCCTTCCTAATTACTCCTCTCTTCTGTCTCCCTACAGGCACCATCTCTGGCACATTCTGCCACCAAGCAAGCTCTGCTCCACCAGCCCTATGAGCCTGTGGAGCTCGGAAGATCTTTTCTCCCTGACTGCCTTACCAAATCACTTTTCCAGGCTTGCCATTCTTCAGAATGCTGTCAGGCTTTGCTACCACCAAGCCACTATTTCCAGAGCACAGTTAAGTGCTTATCACTTAAAACTTTAAACACTAATTGCTTAGTAATGAAAACTTGAATTGATTGGAGAGTAAACTTCTGCTAAGTGACTGGCAGAATTCCAGCTCCAGTCCATAATAATCAAAATTCACTAAAATAGCATTTTTGTAAGTCTTTTGTTTGAAAACCATTCTGTACCCAGGTGTGGGAAGATCTAGATGCAAGGTAGTCATTTTAAGTGTTTCTACGATTGAGCAAAAAAAAATGTTTCTGAATTAACAATTGCTAATTTGGAGTTGAATAAAATCTCTGTGTTCACCTTAAAAATGTCTATGTTATTAAAAATCATGTTTCTCCTTCCTTTATTTCACTTGCTTGTGTTGTCAGGTACATCAATCCCTCTTAGAAATGTATGCCTCAAGAGAAAGATACTCAGCTTCCTCCTAACCTGGTGCTCAGGATGGAGACTCTTCCATTGCCACTTTGATAGGATTTGCTATTGATTGCAAAGGTACTGTATGACCTGAGGAACTTCCCTCACCTTCTAAAACAGCATTCTGAATTTCACAACTTCAGAGAAAATACTGCAGCTAATTCCCTGTATATTCTGCTTGTTTACTGTGGGTGCTGATGGAGCTGAGTAGGGATGTTTAATGCAATGTTACTTGTGAGACATTGTACTACATTGGATAATGAAAAGGAAATAAATGCAAACTCAATTCTTATCATACCACTAACTATTCACGTCATTGGGCTGGATTCCTCTTTCTAGTTTTTAGAAATGGCAGAAGAAGCATCCTGAAAACATGCAAAGCACCAGTGCTACTCCTTAGCATCTCTTAATTGTATTTAGACCATGCCGAAAATCCCAACCCATTTCTTAAAGATCTCTTTCACGTCACAAGAGCTTTGCAGAGATTTTGGGCAGTGTTCCCAAACACAGACCAAGACAGTTTATTTTGCTTTTACCTTCAGGGCCACAATATAAGAAGCTTCAGGCACTGTGATGTTCTGTCACTTTTTAATGCAAACTCTGGAAGTTCACGGACACAACACTGCACAATCTGAGGAAGATAAATCACAGTTACTTCAAGCCAGTTGACAGCAGTTTAAGCAGCTGCAATCATCAACCACCAAGGGAGTTTCTTCTTTTATCTTACTAAATGCAAAAGTATAGCAGGAGCTGCTAATATCACTGGACTATCAGGAGTCCTGCTTTTACATAAATATCAGCAAGCGGTAAGTAAATTCTGTTGACGAAATGTAATAAAACAAAGACGGTTTCAAATATGACCATTCCCTGATGCATTCTGTAGCCCCCTCTTACTCACTTATTGCATGCTGCTGAGATTATAAGGTTTGCTTTTATCTGTCAGAAATCAATATTTCAAACATCGGATAAAAGAGGAAATTGAACTGGGAATAGGCTGAAGTGCTGTAAAAACTACAAAGCACAATTATCAAAAAGCACTTAAAGTACTTAATAGGACACACATATAAAAATGCTCAAATTAATGTCAGGGAACTATAATGAGAACTTTTTCTATGCTTTTTGATCCAAATGCAATGCAATTCGAGTGCAGCCTGGTCAGTCAATACAGTTTTCAATTTATATGAAACCCTAAGGATTTCTAGCAATCCATTTGCTAGAACTGAACCATTACATATGATTGGTTAATATTTCAATTTATTGAAAATACATTATTTTGTGTAAAGTGTTTAAGTTGTTGAGGTTTAATCATTATAAACAGTTATGATAAAAATAGATCTTTGGGTAAACAAAGACCTTACAGTCAAGCTTTTAATAAATACTAGTATAACTAGAAAATTGGATTTTAAGAGGAATAGACATAAGGAAAAACTGCAGATATGGGGTCACAAGATCAGAGGAAATTGTTGTATAGAATGGATCTTTATCAGCACACATTAAGCTGAGAAGGGACTTTGTAAAATGTTGGAAACCAGGGTTATTTTATGCAAAAAAACCTCCTCACTATTAACTTTAGTACTTTCCCCTTGGATTTATATATTCATTTATCATCTTTAATACTACTGAACTGGAGGTCTTTATAAAACTATGCTAGATCAGAAATCACTGCAAATGAAAGAGCACATTTGTGTATGAACACACCAGCATCCATGGAAAACAGACTGAGTGACTTCAGAAAATTTGATATGAAACACAAAGAGCTGCAACACTCAGAGGAGTTACAGCCATGATTTGAGCAAACAAGATGCACATGAATTACATGGTTGTATCCAACTGTAGCACTCTTTCCTAACCTACACCCCACAAGGAACAACAAGGGACACTTGGGACTCTTTCTTTGTGGAAAGTCATTCTTAACTCTTACACTTCAGGTTTATACTTGAACCATGACACTTCTTTCATACGAGGGAGCCTTTACTCCACCACAATTAAAATGTGCCTCTGACTGGAACTGCACCCAGCTCTCTGAACTGTGGATCAGACTGTGGTTTCCACTAACAGACAAATTGTTCCACAAGCCAAACCCTTCCCACCACCTTTCCTCATTACAGTTTGAGCCTAATACAGTACAACCTCTTAGTTAATATCCCTACTTTTTTAAGTCTAATCTGAATCTTTGCTACTATAATTGTAATCCCACTTGGTCTATTTTATGTGATGAAGAAGAGGTTATAGTACCCCCTTCTGCAAGAAGTTTCACTATGTAGGCACAATCATCAACAGGATCTTTCCAGCACACAGGTTCTGTGAGTAGTACAGTTGGGCTCTGATCTAGACAGTTAATAGTTTATGCAATTCACCAAGTTAAACTGCACAGTACACAGCCAAAATCTCTCTTCTAATAATTCTGGTCTTGTGTATGTTAAGCAAAATGTAACATGATTTAATTGAGGGAACTCACAAAGATATTACCTAAAACAGTTTTCACATTTGAATACAACATTGACAAAGCTAAAAATAAATAGATTGCTTCAGCTGCATACTGCATTCACTTGAATGGTGTCTTGGATTTTCAGATGTCCTGAAACAACGGACTGGTTTTCTGAATCAACAGAATCATCACAAAGCATACAACTTTTTCCAAACAGTACATTAAAAAAACCCAAAAAAACCCAAGTGATAAAAATAGTTTTGTTTTCTCTGAGGAGAAAACATGCTATGATCTGGTAAGGCAGTTGTAGTTATGCAGTCATAATTGCATAATGCACTTCACAGAAGCTTCTTCTATTACATCTTATGGTACTTTTTCCTTCAATTATTACATTCAGAGGCTTAACCTCAAAAGAAAATGCACTTGTCTTTACATACACTTGAATTGTTACCGCCATTTAAAACTAATCAATGTTTTCTTTAGTACCATAATAGCTTATTTGCAAAGCACCTCTTTAAGAGATATTTACATGGTGTTCTGGAAGTAAACATGTTTCACACTGTAAGAAAAACCCCCAACAAAGAAAAAGAGGGCTTCATTCTCATCTCAAAGTTCAGCACAACTAAAGTGACTTAAAAAGCTGGAAAAATTGTGCACAAAGGGAATTGCTACTAGATTATACCCCTCCATTAATAAATAATACAAGGAAAAACTATGCATTGTACACAACCCCTATATCCCTAGAGATGTCCAGGAAATTAATTTTCAAAAGCAAAGCATGCAAATATATGCTTTCATTAATGTTAACAGGAAAGCAAACAGTTAAAATCTTATAATTAACCTATGTTTAAATACACATTTCTTAGAAATAATACACCACTCCTGACTTGGACCTTCAACTGCATAAAACTCAGAGGACACCAAGGCCTCACTGAGGGTGGAAAGTCCAAGCTACTCCAGTCAAGTCAGAAATGCTCTCAGAGTGCAGGAATGATCACACCACTTTCCTCTAGGAATATAGGGGAGATTTTTAAATTAGTCTCCATAGACTTCTCCAGACAGAGGTCAGAGAAACCAAGTAATGTGGGTGCCCCTGATGTCTCAAGATCTGCAGTTATTTAACAAAGAGAAGTTTGAAGGAAGGAAATTTTGCACAAAACTCACAAGCAGGCTTTCTTTCATTTCCAAATGTGTAAACATCTACTGCTTTAATAAGCAGATCACCCCCAATTCAAGCTATGCCTGTATTTAAAGACATCAAACCCATTGATTCCAGTAGAGTAGCAAGACTATTACTACAATGAAAGTTATAAAACCAAAGCTAACAAGGGACCAAGCTTTCCCAAAGGGAAGAACCAAAATTATAATTGAAAGCATTGGACAAAGGGACTGCCACAAAATAATGCAATGGCCCATGCCAAAGCAGCCATGTTACATATAATATTAATTTCCTATACAAATTTTAAATTGTATTTTTCAGCACATTTGTATCTATGAACTTGGAATCTATTACTTTTATCTTCTGTAATGCACAGCCAATATTTTGCATTTGCAATCTTGAAAATTTAATGGGGTGGGGCAAAATAATTTTGTATTTTATCAGTTTATTGTATCTAACTGCTAACAATATGTGGTAGCTATCACACATTGCAAGTACTCTTACATTACAGAAATCAGTTAATTCCTTGATTTCCTTTTATTAATCAAGATTATCTTTCCAGCTGCTCTTTAATTAAATATTTTGTTAAGGATCATTAAGAAATTATATAAACTCCTCATAGTTCTCACTGCTAATCATAAGCATTTCATTCAATCATGCTATAAATCTGAAATTTGTCTTCCAGTTTTACTACAAAGCCTTTTTAGAAGAGGTATTGGAAAAAAGAGAGGAGAAGAAAAAAAAATCATCCAACAAAACCTTCTTAATTTCCAAAAGAAAATTTCCCAATTAAATTAATATAAAATAATCAAGAATTTACTTAGAAGGTTAAAATATTGTGACTGAAATATGAATAGTAAGATTTTTCCATTCCTCTTCACTTGAGTGAAAATAAAGGCAGCTCAAATTATAGATTATTCCCTCTCTTTAAAAAAGGTAGAAGGTGGTGAGACAGTGTTGGGTAGATGCACAGTAGTAATGGATTATGGAGATTTTTGTCTCCTGGGTCACTGTTATGAATCTGATCCAAGACAGCAATGACGAAATGTCAGTGCCATTTTATGGCTTTTAGCATGAAATCCTGACCCTGGGAGGTCAATGGCAAAACATCAGTAGTGCCAGGATTTTCACCTTTTGAATCTCTAAGATGCAAAAAGAATTAAGGTCTGACTCAGCATCCATTGACTTTAATGGGAGTTACACTAAGTTCAAGGTGCAGGTTTTTATAAGTCCTTAGGTGCTGCTTTGCTCATGCTTTAATAAGAGCTGGATCCTTCAGATGACTCAAACACTTAAAACTGCAGCATTAAAACTATAAAGTTTTATCTTTAAAGCTAAGTGTTGTAATGACTCTCATCCCCTTGCTCCACTGCCAGGATTACTCTGCTCCATTAGGCTGAGCACTGGCTAAGGGCTTCTTTCACCACATGTATTCCTTCTCCTGCTTCTTCCTCTGAAAGCAAAATCCTTGTCCCAGGTGACACAAGGTCCAAAACCTCTGGGATCACCATGTTTGTGGCCCTCAAGGAATCTGGCACAGACTGTGGCTTCTGCTCTGCATCCTGTCTGGTCAACTTGCAGTCAATTCCCACAATACCACTCCTACAAAATATGAGATCTGGGGAGTAGAGGATTAGTAAACTTTGAGCCACAATGACTAAACTAACAAAGCAGCAGAAATCATCAAACACACTTTTTGGAGTGATTAACTCAAAGAAAACCCTTATCAATTTCCTGAGAACAGGCAGAGGTGGCGTGTTATTTTGTTTTATTTCATTTGCTTCGAGAGTGAGTGCTTTGTAGAAAGGACATTGCCAGCCATTTTAAACCAGTGATGGCTGGGACCTATCTCTTAAGTCTTGCCACTTTGCAGGTTTGAAGATGTTTGATCCTGAAAAGGAAATAAGAATAGAATCCAACTGAGCTGCCAAATTTCAAGTGTTTATCCAAAATGAAAACAAATTTGCCAAATGAAATTATTTGATAATTCCCTCCAAAAATACTAAGTACACAAATATAAAAATGATGTCTTGCTGTAACATATGCTTTCCAGACATATTTCACTTGCAGCTCAGGCGTGTACTCCTAAAAGTATTTAGCTATGCTGAAAACCACCCAGGAATTAAACTAGATGAAAGCATGCTGAGGAAGTTGTTGGAGGTTTAATTACCTTTTCTTTTTTTTTCCTCTTGAGTGGGAGTTCTGAATTCTAGAGGAGTAAAACTCCAGTCTCTACTGTATTGAAATGATATTTTTTTAGCACTCTAATCATTGTCTCTACTTGACTAAGACATTTCTGTGCTAAAGCAGGTGCATTTACTTTTCAAGTATTATTTTACTAATCAATTGAAAAATTACCTCCATGAATGACAGAAGTGCAGACCTTTGGAGTATTTCATTAAAAGGAGCAAACATTAATTACAAATCCAGCCCAACCTTTGCAGACATAAATTATGGGACAGATCTATTTTCTCCATGCTTAATTGCAAGCAGTGACTAGCTCTTTAAATTATTATCTCCAAGGCATGAATGAAATTAGAATGGATTTGGTGATATTCTCAAGGCTTATTTGTATCTAAATAACTTGGCCATATAGTGTCTGGAGATAGAAGGAAAATTAGGGGAAGCACCTTTGAGCCTTTCAACAGTGCTAGCTTGCTGTGAAAAAAATTGGGAATTGCAAAATGGAATTAGAACCTTAAACGCTTTGCAGACTAGGAGGTCTCGATGCAGGCTTAACAATGGGGGAGTTGATAATGACCAAGTATTTTTCTCCTAACCTAAATTCTAAAAAAATTTAGATATTTTTAATTTTCTGAAGCATTCATGTTTCCGGCAGAATATTCCAGGCAACATCTTTCCTGAAAGGTAATATTTACATTTCAAGAAAAATAAGCATTTTTCTAGTGAAGTAAAGCCCTCTTCTTACAGAATTAAGAAGGCTGAAAATTCTGATTATGTAATAGGCACAGAACTGGCATGTTTTTGATTATAGTAAAATCTGGCAGGAAAATAGAATAATTGATTGGTCCACTGAAACATAAACAGAAGGTACAGTTTGCTATGGTGAAGAGTAAGAAATAGGTAGAGAATGTAAGGATTATTTTTGAATACAATAATGAAGACAGAGATGTATTTTTTTTGAAATGTATATAATGTTTTAGATATTGCATTGGAAACAGGAAGCCCTCTATAAGAATATTGTTTTTTATAAACTACAGTGGGTGTGAACAAAGGAGTCTCACGAGACTCCGTGGGTACTGCCTGACCTATGTTTTTACTACCCCTCTACCACAAAAGTTAATAATTTGGCATTGCATACTTTAAAAAAAATAGATAATTACTTGCTTGGAGTTCAATTTACTTGTGCCATGATACAGTAAATACCAAGCTGAATTCTCACAGTGTTAATCATTAACCTGGGAGAGGGCATTTGCTTAAAATGCATTCCTTCAACTTTGACGTTTCATGAACACACTGGTAGATATTTCAACAGGAATTTCAAATATACTGAAGATGTAAATTAGTCCAAACCCCCCAAAAGCCAAACTCTTTCCACATTTTAACTTTTGGGTATAAAGTTACCCTCCATCTCTGCTGCAGGAGCAGCCTCCAACAGCAGAATAACAGCAGCCCTGCAGAGCTGGATGGTTTGAGGTACAGAGGAAGCCCAGTTCAGATTCAGAGGGCTTATTCATGCAAGACACCATGCAAAGAGCAGGGCAGGGTACCTATAAAAGGAACATTCCTCTGATGGTACTGATTTTTTTTGAAATTTTCTACTTTGACAGACTTCTCAGGCCCATAGCAAAATGTTTCTGGTACTGAGTTGAGGACTCTGTAACAAAATTAGAGTATTGCTTGAAAAAAAAAAAATGTATTCTTCTGAAAAAAATTGAGATTGGTTCCAAAAATTTGGAAATACCTGGTCCAGCAGAGAGAAGACTTCACGGGCTTCATCATTTTAAGTGTCTTGCTTAGGAGAGGGAAGAGTGAAAAAACCTATTTCCTAGAATTTTGGAGGAATTTATGTTCCCTTTCTTCTCCATGGTATTTCATCTTAATTTAAAAGTGAGGAGTTAAAGATTGATCTGGAGCTTGGGAAAAGCATTCAAGCAGAGGAGCACGGGGGACAGAGTGAACCCTTTACCCACATTGCTTGAGAAAGGCACTGCTTTGCAATATATTCCTGGGAATGATAATATCATAGGTAACCTATTTGCTCTGGAGTCTAAATCAGAGCACCACACTTAAACCATCTGCACCTACAATGAAGGTAAATATATTAGGAGGATCTCCCCACTTACACAGGCCTTCGTGGAATGTATGATTTTTCAGAGATCTGGGCAAATTCCTCAGTTTTGACAGTATATCAGTCTATTCATTGATCATGTCCTTTATATTTCTTTAGAAAGAAAAACACCACTAACAATTACTGGCTCTAACACCTTGCAGCTTATATATAGCTTCTCATATAAGGAAGAAACACCTTCAGCACGGTGTGAAAATAGCACCAATTCAATTTATAAAATGTAGATATGTTGGAGCAGAGAAGGCAGGAAATTAGTTAAATGGGAATTTTAAAGATTAAGATACTTTCTTCATCCAGGCTAATGGAAAAACAAAGAGAGCTGGTAGAATACACACTTTTAACCAGCAGAAACTTTTTCCTTCTGGATACAGAACTGAAGACAGAACTTTGCTTCAAGTTGCAAAAATTGTGAACGGAAACATTGAGGAATCACGGTTTTTAACTAAATATTAACCACTGCTGTATTAATTCCTGTGTTACAGCCTAAATGTGGGCAGCTGCTTAGTCAGACATTGCTGTGCACCAAAACAACATGCAATAATTACAGCTGAGCCAGGGTGGGAGCAGGGCCTGCCCGAGTCGGAGCCCAGGTCACAGAGCAGCTCCTCAGCCATGGAGGTTCCAGCCCTTCCAGCCAGGGTTGCAGCACCTCACAGGGGGCTGGCCCTCACTAAAGGGTGCCAGCCACAGCGTGTGACAGTGGGGACAACCACAGGGCAGATCAAGTGCAGCTCCTCCATCGGGAGTGCAGCAGGAGCCAGGAACAGAGCCGGGCCCTGGAGCAGAGCCAGGCTCTCACCTGAGCTCACAGCGGGCACCCCAGGGCATGGCTGTGCCTGGCTCCAGTGACTCCATCAGCTTCATGTGCCTGGGCACGGAGCACTGCTCCCTGTGATCCCCACAGGACTGAAGGGAGGCATCATCTGCCCAGCATCTCCATTTTTTGTGTGCAGATGGACAAACTGGTACGGAGCAGCAAGGCCCAGGCGTGACCCGTGCTGTGTGCGCTGGGAGCTGTACTGGGATTCCAGCACGTGGCTCCCAGGAGTGCTGGTCAGCCCTGCCCCACACAGACAGACTTACAGACACACACAGCTCATGGGGCTGGCCATGGGTACCACACTGGGGCCACAAAACACCACAGTTCTAACAGCAAGTTATCTGCATAGTCGTCACTCTGACTTTTCTCCTGTCTTTCTCCTTCTCTGTCCAGTAAATTCCACAACAACAACAACAAAGAGTAACATCAATGCTAGCTCCAGCCAAATGAATGGATATGGAACAGAGGGATGCATCTGTTTAGTGATTCTGAAATGAGCTGGCTCCTTGCTGTGCCACCAGTTCACCTTACCTTCTTACAACCTAGATTATTTTTGTGGTTTTTTGTTGAAATCTGACATGGGGTAAAAAATTATTTTTATTATGTCTATTTGAACTACACCTACTATTTAAATGCTCACATTACCTGCAAACTGCAAACAACTTTGTTGCACATTGTGTAATCACTCTGGATTCAGCTCTGGAAGGATAAAGACTGAATGGTTTGAATAATAGTTCTTGTTTTGTCCTTCTCTGACAGATGAATATGAATAACAACTTATTTTGGCCAAAACAACTAATTCCAGGTGAATTTATGTCCTTAATGGGAGATCTGCCATGACAAACAAGAAGAGTTTGGTACATTCTAGTCAGAAGTGGAATATCTTAAATCAAAAGTTTCAGTAGGCTTCAGAGTTCCTGCTAACCATTCTATTAAATCTTCATAACAATGTCATAAGTTAGGATTCGTTGTCTTCTACTTTATTAAAAAGAGGGCAACCTCTAGAACAAAATAATATTGAGAAATAAAATTTACCTTGGATTAGTTTCATGTAAACATAAAAAAACCAACTTCTCAGAACTCATGTGAAAAACATAATGTAGTTAATATTAAATACAAAGATTATGCAACCTATTACTTTTACAGTTTGTGCTCCAGTGTCCTTGATTTTGTCCCTGTTTTGCTTATGATTAATGAATTACTCACCCTCAGTACCCTCTCATTTATTTCATACCTCATTATGAATTTGAAATGGTCAATTTGTTATTCGAAAACAGCAAAACAAGCATGGAAGTTAAACAGTGTTCAAAAATGCAAATGACATTTTTATAAATAAAGTGCTATTCTATCACATTTTAATGGTTTACATCTTTAACTGCTTTTGATATAATTTTGAAGAGTGTACTTAACTTATTCCTATAGAATACCAGGTGGAGTTTCTCCATGTGATTTATTTGAACATCAGGAGTGTCGGTGCACTCTATGCAGTCACTCACACACAAATCCTGCAATGACACCTGGTATACTTTACAGTTTTCTATTTTGGCTTATCAAGATCCTATGCTATAATTCCCTCATGGATTCTCATTTGTTTTGTTTGGAATTATTTTACCAGGGTATGATACTTAATAGAGTTTTGCGATTATACTGTTAGCATTAATGTAGGGATAAAATAAATGCTAGAAAATAAACGTTTGTGTATATTAAGTTCACAACCATTAAAGCAAAACCCACTAACTTATTTATACTGAAAACAAAGTTTCATCCCAACAGTTCACAGTATTACTTTTTTGTTATATCATTTTTCAGTTTTGATAATTACTTTAATCAACAGAATTTTAGTTTCAAATGCTTTCTTGAGCAAAAAAAAAACCAATCGGCTTGGGTGACATCAGTGCTAAATACCATTCTGGGGAGCACTCAGAGGCATAAACCAAGAAGTCCAGCCTTTCCCTGTTTACTGGAGTAAATTCTGACACTGCACATACTTCAGTATGGGACAATCCACTCCCTGCAGAAGCCTGTGCAGTCTTCTCTTTCCTCATCACTTTGGGAATATTGTCCACACCAATGAGAGGAGCTTAAAGTTCTGCAACAAAAACTCCACTGTGAAAAGGCATTGCCTTTAAAGCCCCAGCTGCACCCAGCTCCTCCTGCAGAAGATAATCTCTATGCCTTACCTTTTTCAGTTTCTGGCTCATGGGGTGCCAGCAGCAGCACCTGCCCCTCCTATTTATGCTCTATTTTATTTGCAGCTGAATTATGGCTGTGAGGTTTATTCCAGGTGGATAAACCAGCCCCATGCTGAGGCTGCATTCAGCAGAGAGTAGAATCCAGAATGGATGCTATAAACAGACAGGTACAAATCAAGCTCAGCCAATTGCATATTCTTCCCTCTGTACAACATGCATGGCTATTTGTGGTGCCAAGTTCAGTAGCTTAAATATTGTGTCATCATAAAAATAGTATAACTGAGCATGGGTATTAACTGCAGGCTGGCCTCCAGCTTTGGCTTTGCTTAATACTGTAGATTTATCTTTTCCCCCCAGCTCATTCAGAACACTTTGTAGAGTGGTTTATTAAAGTATAACTAAACATTGTCCTTCGTGTTCATATACGTTTGGAACGATTCCAATTATATGATCTTTTCCTTGAATTTTGTCAACACATTCACTACAGGCCTTTATTCTTCTTTTGATTTCAGTGAAAACTACAAAGATCACTGTTTTAAGCCAATTCCACCTATGATGCACTTTAAGATTACTGAACATGTTGTCCTTCAAATTAACAAAATCAAATACCCCTCCCAATACCTTCTTATTCCTGTCAAGCTCTGTATTAGTTTCAGTGTGCATAAAAAAGATAAAATCTTTAAACATGGCAATTGTAAGAGGTAATAATAAAAGGTAAATTTGACACGAGTCATGAAATATATGCAAAAAAAAAAAAAATAGTGAAACCCTCCCCCTGAAAACTTCCTAAAGTTGTAATAAAAATTGAGTTTGTGATGGATATTGTAGAAACCAGAAAAAACTACACAAAGCAGGTAGAACTTATTATAACATTGTTTGAGTATTATCCTCGGTATAGAATGATTAAAACCAAAACATGGTGTAGAGGAACTGAAAGTATGTACTGTTGGGTTTACCTCTGAGGATTTAATCTCTAGTAAGAGGTTTTCTGCTGAAGCAATGGAAGCATTTGCTCTCCTTGCCTAAGGGGAGCAAATTTCTACTTCTCAAGGCAAATGCTTAGAGATAACTAAAACCAGTCTGAGACTTAACAAGTGATACTTGTTAATTGTTCCATTTTAAAGCATAATTTATACTTTTTTATTCTAAAAATGCTGAGACATATCTCCAGGAACTATTCAGTTTTTATTCTGAATCAAAAAGTTCCATTACTCTGTTATGCACACCTTTCATTTACCTTGCAGACCCCTATTTATTGACACTTACCAGGCACCTATGTGCATCCGACAGGCTCAGAGAATACAGCAGTGAAAATATCATTATCATAAACATCAAAACTGCAAACTACAGAAATGACAGAAGACCAGATTCTGCCTTAAAGCTCTGCGAGGCAAATTCATCAGCAGTGTGACTTCACATCCATGCTCAGAACCTGAATGTGTAAATGACACCTTTGGCACTCTCAGCTAGCAAACACCTGCAGAACTGTGGGAGTTTAACCTACTGTTCAGATGATTGGATTCACTTTCACTGCTTTTTGAAGCCTGACTTACAACAGGTGAGGAGGCAGAGTCAAAAAAGTTGTTGGGGGAAGGCACAGCACTTGCTTGTTTAGCACGTTTTATGGATGGGTGGGGGATGTAGGACATGGATGTTGTGAGAGGTAATGAGGTAACTGGCAGCAAAGAACTCTGAGCTGAAGCAAATGTGAAGGTAAAACAGAATCGAAATAGTGAACCATCTGCTTTCTAATGAAAACAGCTCCTCTTGTCAGCAACATCCAGAAAAAATGATTTCTTAGTTGGAGTGTATAACCGAGGGAAGTAGCTTTTTTGCTATATGAGGTAATACACTCAAATGATGTATGACTTAGAAAATAGTGTGGGTTAATGATCTTCAGCTGGATCAGGGAGTAAAACAAAGTAATTTCATAATACAGAACATGATGGATTAAATCATGTTAATACTGGGTATATACATTAAAGAAAACGATCTTTCTGGCATACTAAATGGCAAAATAAAAAGCACTTTTAGTAAGCTATATGATTAATTAGTCTGCCCTTTTATTTATGTACCATGATAAAGTAAAATGTACTTCTTCTGGTTACCTCCCAAGCAATTATTCTAAAAGTTATATTGAATACACCAGCTTCATTGTATTGCATCAGTCCATCAGGAACTGCAAGTAGGTCCCTGTCTTTGTTTTAAGTCAGGGGTTTTCTTTTTCTCTCCCTCTCCTGTCCTCCTTTACTAGAGATTACTAGGGTTTTGCATGTTTTTTGACTCACACAAATGTGAGATTGAACATGGTACAATCATATATTGCAATAATCTAAACATTGATTTGTCTTAGCACTATTACTTACAGAGAGTGCAAAAAATTCCAGTGAGTGAAAAGTTATAGCTCACATGTAATTCAGGCAAATATTTAAATATGGGAATGCAAATGCTCCAGACTTCGTTCAGATTCTGAGCTGTTTCATTTCCTGCCTTCACAATTTAACTGTATCTTGCAAATTTTTACCACGGGTTCAATCACATGCAGAATCTTTTAGAAATAAGCTTGGAATGTATTTTCAAAAGAGATTTCAAATGAAAGTAAAATCTCAGATTTCAGAAATAACATTATCTGCAGAGGGAGGAATATTATTTTTGAGAACTATGTGTCTTCCAGTCTTATTGTACATACTTACTAGAAATTATGCCAATGATGAAAGACACAGAAGCTTCCTCTAGTACCAAATTTATGTGGAAGGAATAAAAGATAATATTAGCAACAAATTTACTTCTTTCTTAAAATCTTACGAACACATAGAAACTGATAAAATGCAGGAGTTAAAGAAAAGTTCATTTCAATGATATTTTTAAAAAGAATATTTAGTAACCTGGGATAGGTTTTGTATTATATTAGGGAGTCTCACAGTCCTTCAAACTGGATTGCCTTAGACAGATGTACTTAACAACACAGAAAATGTGA
Source organism: Hypocryptadius cinnamomeus (assembly GCA_013400635.1). Taxonomy (NCBI): domain Eukaryota; kingdom Metazoa; phylum Chordata; class Aves; order Passeriformes; family Zosteropidae; genus Hypocryptadius; species Hypocryptadius cinnamomeus. The sequence continues at coordinate 410 of VYZP01070338.1, read as the reverse complement.
AACACCAGACTTGGACATTTTCTAATGTTAAATTCAGATTTCAGGTGGGGAGTGTTTTTGTAAGGGGTCCAGCACTTACATGGACTTATTCTGTTATACTGTTCCACAGACATGCACAGAAAAGTAAATCCTGATTCTAAAACCCTATGCTAAAGGAAATGTCTTTTAAAAAAAGAATCACCTAAGAACAACTACTTTTTTTTTTTTTTTTAAAGCTGGTAGTGCTACATGTTTGTCTACTACAGCAAGAATTTGGAATTTCTGCACGATACTCTTGCAGAGCTCTAATTCTGGATTATCTCACACAGAATCCACCTGCTGATACAGTATTTGCTGTATTTGCTGACTAATCTTTTGTTTGCAACACCACCAATGCTTTCTTCTGACTCTGGGGGTTTTGCTTTCTCGGT
>VYZP01070331.1:0-20422 GCA_013400635.1 Hypocryptadius cinnamomeus | reverse complement strand
GTGTTATTCTGATGAAGTGACTTCTCAAAATCCTTTAAAATTATACTGAATGCATATTTTGAAGTGTATCTAATCTTTTATAGTACCAAAAAGAAAAAAACAACGTAACAAAAGTAAAAGAAAAAAACAATGTAAAATACGTGGCTGGGATTTACTTCACTAATCCACTTATGTTAAACATATCTTTTCTGATCAAATCCTATATGTTTTACATGCACGAAAAAATAATTACAGCAACACATTAATATCTCTAAGAGACTTGATATAGGTACTCTGAGGAATAGCATTATAGCCATAACTCCAGTCTTGTTATCTCTGGGAAAAAAAATAGATATTTTTACAGCAGTAAAAGTATACAGTATGTGTCTAATCAAGAGATGAATTTTACATAAATCCCTTAAGAGGTCTCAAACATAATGAACTTAATGAAAATTAACACAGTGTGAAACCGAACCGAAATGAAATGACAGACAGCATAAATCAGTGCTCAGGCTGGAAGTCCTTAAAAGCTTATACTATAATTTTGAAAACAATTATCTTAAGAGGTCTTAATAACAAAAAAATCAGTAAAGCTATTATAGCCATCCTCTAGAGTGCTCCATTTCACCGTGTTATTAAATTGCTAAAACACAAATAATGCACTTTGGGCTGGATGACCTTCATATTTGTTAAGATGAACTCTCTCTGTTTTAAAGCAAGGTCACCAAGCAGGATTCAATTTAGGAGCAAAGAGGTTAAGTAACTTAAACAATAAGTTCAAAAAAAAATTCATGAAGGTAAGGATTAATCTTAATTCTGAATGTGCTGCCTTTAATACCAGTCCGTAAATTAAACTTTAAATAAGCCACTCCCCTTCCAGTAAGGGAGGGACAAATGCAGAGACTATGTATTGAAATAACAATTTAGTGATAGCACAAAGCAATAGAATAAGGCATACACAATAGTAACACCAATATTGATAGCAAAACCAGAAGATATTTTACCCAGAGAAAAATTGTTTACTTCTGGGAACAAAAAAGCCCAAGATGGCGGCCACTTCCCACAGGTCACATCTGTGTGGCTTTCCTCAAGGTCTCATGGCAACTGTTCCCACACATTGCTCATGCAGCTGTCAGGACAAAAGCAAGACGGCAGGGTAATTACCATGGCTAGCATTTCCCACACATCAGACTGAAAAAATGAAAGAGCATGACAAACAAACCCCACTAAAGCTGGGCTATCCGAGTCAGGCTGCACCGTTGCCCCTCTGGGCTCAGTTCTGGGAGGGTGGCTGCACCACCATTTGTACCACTCCACCATGTTGGAGGTTGTTCCCATGCATTTCTGCCACTTTTTCAACTGTTCTGCTGTGCTCCCTTTGGCTCAGCTCAGATAGGCTCAGTTCAGGTCTCCTATGCTGAGCTTGATAGGCTTGGTTGGGCTGGGGTAACCCTTGCCAGCTCTTAGCCTGCAGCAGTCTCTGTGCTGGTGCTGTCAGTTCCACATCACTATCAATTTGCACCTTCGCTGCTTTCCCCTTCAGCACCATATCCCGCAACCTAGTTCTGCAGAAAACAAGAGGGGAACTGATTGTGGAGGCAGGGGACAGGACCAAAGGGACTGACTTTAACACCTTCCCACTGGAGAGAGAGAAACAAAAAGATGCTGACTTCCATGGAGTGCTTTCATTTTCGTCTGTAAACCATGCCCCCCATCAGTGATTAAGTGTTATAGAATAGCAATGTAGATACACACACACACACCATGCAAAGCTGCACCCTCCTCTCTGCAACCAGGACATTTTCCACCCCTTGTTCTGTACCAAGCACATTATGCCCAGATCTCATACTTTCCAAATATATACATATACATATATCTGCACTTATAACTACACACAAGCACAGATATTATTTCACTAATCAATGACCATCCCCCTACCTCAACCTGACATTGTTTCATGGCAAAACCAGCCTTCAGGGCATTCTGGATAATCTTCTCCCTTTTCTCAAAAATGTCTGCTGGACATGGCATTCAAGCAACGATAGTCCTCAGTCAGTCTCCACTCTCCAGAGGATCTACACACTGGCCATATAGGACTATTAAAAGATGAGCAAGTCTTGCTGGCCACTCACTGGCTTTCCAGTTCAGGACCCATCTCATGGCTGGGGTTCACAGAGCCCCTGCTGGTGTGGGGTTATCAATGGTGCACTGCTGTGGTAGTGATTGGTACCTCTCATTCTTCAACCCTCAGCAGTCCCATAGCAGAAGGGTCCTCTGAGAGACCAGGCAAGATATTCAGCTGTCTAACTTCCTCTGTCTCCACAGCAGCTCTCCCAAAAGTCCAACAGTGGTCTTTTGGTGTCCTTGAAATATCTTCTCCTGAAGAAATCTCTGCCAAGGAAGCACAGGGCCTCTAGGCCAGTCACAATGGGGGGTGTTTGCCATTTGGTCCCAGTCAGGGTCACTTCAGCTCCCAGTACAGTCACCTGTTGGGATCCACCTGTCACCCCAGGAATCCAGATAGGTTCTGCCCCTGCATATCTTGATGGCATCAGGGTACATTGTGCTCTGGGGTCAACTAAAGACTTATATTCCACACAGAATCAGCTAAGGGCGGAGCCTATTCAAGGCCAAGTACTCAGTACTGTTTATCTTCTCTTCCACAATATCAACAAGAGTTTACACATATCCTTTGTTTACTTTTGACTAATTTCTCATTTAAAATTTTACTTTCCTTTTCAAAAGTCTCTTGTTGGGTTGTGCTAGTAACCCAACTGCCTTTTTTAAAAGTGTATTTCTTAATCTTCTGTTTATTTGCATATATGGATAATTCTATTGGCAGACAAAGAACATTAAAGTATTTAAGGTTTTGAATTTTCCTTTGCAAAAAAAATTCAGGATTTTGCCTGTAATTTGTTTATTCAGACATAATAAAAATATAAGATTGTTATTCATTTGTTCCTATGCAATTTTCCTAGCTGTGCATGTTCCCTACTAGAATAATTCTATGCATTAAAATGTTCTACTGTATGTTAGCAGGCAGCTCCTCTTTTGCTACACTTTAACTTTATTTTAAACAATTCTTGGCAAATGCAGTGACTACAAATTGTCATGGAAGTTCCTCAAATCCATGCACAAATCAATGACTATCATTTCACCACTTAATTATCTTTATAATCTAAAATAGCTGCATTCTATACAAATATTTAAATCACTCTTTTTGTTGAAGAAGCCAAATATAATATAAAAATATTTTACTCTCCTATGTTGTCGAATGTGGCACCTTTCAAAAAGCTCTATAAGGATACATCCATTTAAAGTGAATTAGATCACCAAGAACCCAACACAATACAAGGAAAAAAGTCCAAACTATTTTGGTTTCCCTGTACTTGTACATCTAGTTCTCCTAGCTGAGATATAATAAATCCACAGAAAATGTATTCTATGTCTCTCCTGTTCATTTTATTCTTACTACAGTTATCTCTAAAAAGTGTCTTAAATCAGTCTCAGTACACTGAAATTTATCACTGAATATAGCACTTTAGTGAATGCATCATGGTTTTGGTTTTAAATAGTACTAGCAACAAATGTCAGAGTGCTTTATATTCCTTACAATGCACATTTCTAGTAGAAGATGCCACCTGCCCAATTAAAAAAACAAAACAAAACAAAAAACAACAAAAGCACCCATCTTCTATTTCTAAAAATAAAGAATGAATCATATTACATTTTCATCTACTTTCAGTAAAATGTTATCATATAGAAATCCTATTAAGGAAATCAGTCTTTCTAAGACTTGTCTTATGCTGGGTTTTGGGGAACACTGCCTGTGTAAAACCTGTTCTTCAAATAAAAAAATAACAACAAAACCTTCTTACCAATATCTAGAACTTAACTGAATGGTGAAGTAAAGTGACATTTAACAGGACTGGGCTTGATTTTTAGTTATTGAAAACCTCAACTTCTTCAGTGTTCTCTGGAAGTAATGTATTTAAAAGATTTTAAGTCAAACAACTATGCCTAAGAAAACAACAATGTATTCAGAGTGGGATTTAAATATGTTAGAGTATTGTCTTTAGAGAAATTTAATCTGTGTAAAGCAGGTGCAAAACATCCTGTTATTTTACTCCAAAGTTTAAACATTTCCTCTAGAAACATTATTGTGGCATCAATTTCTAACAAATATGAAGTACCTTACCTTTAAAAAAATGGATTAATATAAGACATAATGCTAAAGTATGTGTCAAGTGTAACCTTTATAACTTTGCTTGTCAGGTTTTTCCATTAGAGACCTCATAAGCAGCCCCTGCATATCAGTCACAGTGTACCCTGACAGGTTTAACCTTCCCAAGTGGCTGAATACACCATCTTCACTGCAGCCTATTGACCAAAGCAATAAGCCATTCTGTATAGTGTATTAAAGTCATTTTCCACATGCTACCTCAGCACGACCCATTGTTCATGCTGGCTCCTGCTGACCATGAAAACCTGCACTCCACACTAAATTGCTACACTTTACACTGTTACACCAGTTAAGCAGTAAGCCCCCTACTGAATTGTTTTTTTTCCCTTCATAGTCTAAAAAGCACAGCAATTATCACAAATGCTCAAGATATGATTTTAGACTGCAGATAATAAAAACCAACCCTGCAAATAATTTAAACAGTTACAATATATGCTGACTGTGGAAACTTTATTTTTGTTATAATTCACCAATCCTTTGTTCATAGATATCTAAGGGTGGCAGGCCATCTGTGCAAGCCTGAGCAGCCCTGGGCACTCTGTGTCAAAGGTTGCATTTCAGCCCCATGAAATTCACGCATCTCTGCTGAAATCAGCTTTGTTGCTAGACCCTGTGACAAATGACTCCAATCTAGGTTGAATGCCCTTGACTTGACCCTGGCCAGTGAAAACAATAGGGCAGACTCAGCCAGTGGAAAAGATGTTCTGCACTAATGAACCCAGCGGTGGCCACAGGTCAGCTAAAAAAGAGGGGATAATGTTCAATCTTTTCAGGTGCACATTTATAATGAGAGAAGCACACAATCCCTTTCAGGATGGAGCACATATAACAAAGAAAGTATTTGTACACTCATCAAGGCTAATGGACCCTGAGGGTACTATAGGAATATGTTTTTAATTTAATCTTTATTGAATGACCTTACACACTTCATTTTCTCTGCACAGCACCATGAAATGGACACAGTCTCACTAAGTTCAGTGGTGAAAACAGATGAATATATAAATGACCATTGCCTGCTGGGTATGCAGATTAATTTTCTTCCCTTATTTTCACCTTTGTCCACCCTGCTGCTTGCTCCTAACACAATTTCTTATGGCAATATTTCTGCTATAAAGACTTTTTTTAGCTGCCTACAGTTACTGTACCATTTTCAGCGTGGGATACTGAGAAGAGAAAGGGTGTCGGGTACATATTTAAAGAATTTTTCATCACATGTTGTTCCTCTTTCTGCTGAGGGAGAGGAGTCCTTTCCCTGCTTCACCATGGGGTTCTTCCCACAGGAGATTGTTCTTCATGAACTTCTTCAATGTGAATCCATCCCATGGGGAAGCAGTTCTTCTGAAACTGCTGCAGCATGGATCACTCTTGCACAGGGTGCGGTCCTTCAGGGACAGGATGCTCCAGTGTGGGGTCCTCTCTCCACAGGCCTCCCACAGGGTCACAGCTTTCTCTCAGGCATCCCCCCGCTCCAGTGTGGGGCTCCTTCATGGGCTGCAGGTGGATGTCTGCACCCCACAGACCCATGGGCTGCAGAGGCACAGCCGCCTCACCAGGGTCTTCACCATGGACTGCAGAGGAATCCCAGCTTGGGCACCTTGAGCACATCCTCGCCCTCCTTCTCCACAGACCTTGGCATCTGCTGTTCCTCTTGCATATTCTCACCCTGCAATTTTCTGGCTACAATTACATCTGTGTAATAACATTTTTTTCTGCTTCTTAAATCTATTATCACAGAGGTTTACCATAGTTTCTAGTGGGCCCAGCCTTGACCAGTAACACATCCTTCTTTGGAGCTGGGGATTGTCTCTGCTGGACATGAAGGAAGTTTCTGGCAACTGCTAACAGAAACCACCTTTGCAGTGCCCCCATCTACCAAAGCCTGGCCATACAAACCCAAGAAAATATATTACTGTTTTCTAGCATCTCTTCCTAAGGTGTCCTGTTCCTGCAAAGGGAAGACTCTTAATGCTTCCTTCTGGCGCATAACACAGACATACTTTGGCATTTTTAAATGAATGCCCGTGAATGTAACTACACCATGCCTTACAGAACTTCTTCCTATACTCTGTTAATAATTTTGTTGCAATGCTGTACCCTGCTATGATCCATTGCAGTCTAGTTTGAATTCAAACATAAATCAACTTCATGCAAACTTCTGAAATTCATCGGAGGCCACTCCTAGAACCTAAGCCTCACTTTCCCTGTATATATTATTACCAACACATGAAGGAGGAGAAATCCTTGTCATAAACTGAAGTATGCCCTGAAAAAGCCTTCCATAAATTCAAAACACACTAGTCAAAACAAGTTGCATTGAAACTCGCAGATTACACTGGGATTATAGCTTTATTTTCCCTTAATAAAGTTTAACTGGTATTGCAAGGTGGTGAGAAAAAATACTAGATGTTCTTACACAATTTCAAGACTCAAATCCTCCAAACAAACTGCTCTCAATACATCCCTGTATGATAATTTTTTGCATGAAAACCAACAAATATAAAAGCCACCTGAGGTCCTGCTAAGAAAACTACACTTCCATATGCAATCAAAAGAGGTTCTACTTGCTAAAGAATGGACAAATATAGGCCAGTAAAATCTGGTTGCTTACAAAAATTAACATCTGCATTTCCTCTTCCCTTTTCCATAAAGGAAGCAGATGTCTGGAAGTCTCATTTAAAAAGATTGATTACTTATCATTTTACAGTAATGCCTAAGGATCCAGGCAAGTCTCATTTTTTTAAGTACTCTGTGAACACAGTGATACAAAAGACAATTCATACCTTGAAGGACTTACAGACTGAAGGAACAAGAAAAATATATAGGAAAAAAAATGCAAAAGTAGAGCTACATGAAGGGACTTACTCAAAGCAACTCAATAGACTAATAATAATTAATAGAAGATAAAAGTCAGCAGGACCAGGGCAGTGATTATCCCCCCTGCACTCAGCACCGGAGCAGCTGCACCTTGAACACTGCGTTCAGTTTTGGGCTTCTCATGGCAACTGAGCTACTGGAGCAGGTCCAAAGGAAGGTAATGGAGCTGGGGATGGGTCTGGATCACAAGCATCACCCGGTGCAAGTGAGGGAGTTGAGGGTGTTTAGCCTGGAGAACAGCAGGTTCAGAAGAGATCTTTTCAGTCTTTACAGCTACCTGAAAGGAGATTGTAGCAAGGTGGAAGTCAGCCTCATCTCCCAGGGAACAAGGGAGCATGGCCTCAAGTTGCTCCAGGGGAGGTTTAGACTGGATGTTAGGAAAAATTTCTTCATACAAAGGATTGTCAAGCTTCAGAACTGGCTGCCCTGGGAAGTGGTGGGATCATTGTCACTGGGGGTATTTAAAACATGTATAGATAGGGCACATCGGATGTGGGATAGTGGTGAGCTAGGCAGTGCCGGGTTAATGGTCAGACCTGATGAACTTAAAATTTTTTCCATGTGATTCTCTGATTCTATCTAAAATACTGGCATAGTTTAATAATGTTTTTTAATGTTTACAATTTCTAACTTTTCTTACAGCAAACCTAGTAAGACACAGGTATATCATGGTGCAGTACAAATGTCCAGCCATATTTAAAGGATGTGCACAGAACTATTCCATAGATTCTTGGCTTGTTTCAGCTACAGGATTGACTGATTTGGGTAACTAAGAAAATGTAGCTACATAATTCATGAAGAACAAGGAGCATCACAAATGACAACAAGCTTTTGAGACTAATGTACACAAGAGAAGAGAATGAAGGAAAAACTTAGACATCTAATTCAAGAGGCTGTAAACCAGAGGCTTGCAGTGAAAGTGAAATGCAGGAGAATTGTATAGATCTGATTAGCAAATATTTGTTTTATTTGTAGTTCTCATGTGTTATTAGATTGCCCATAAAATCAGACTATGAACCTATACAGGAATTGGATTTTGCATTTGTTTAGGTAGATCATTTAAATGAGCTCTCAGTGCTCAAGCAGAAAACAAGATCTTCACTTTTGCACAATATGCAGTGTTTATGATAGTCCCTTAAATAATCAAAAGAATTTACACAACTGAAATACGAACTTTAACACTGAGGAAAAGGTCATTGGGGTAGAGATAAATCTGGTTCTTGTGTGTAGAAATGGTAATTAAAGCCATGAAAACAGATGAGGGTATTGAGAAGAACATATCAAAGGTTGCAAATCAACATGGCCACACAACCTCCCTGACCTTCCCTCAGTGCTAAGCAAGTTGCTGCAGAAATCAATGATTTCATAGTTCTGTAGTCCCACCAAAGTATATGTCTTATTATGAAAAGAAAGCAGTTTTACTGTTTCCACACTCACACAACCAAATACTAACCCCCACCCTGATCAAAAAAAAAAAAAAGGGACCAAATGGCAGGAATATTCCATTAAGCCCAGTGCAAAAGTATTAATTAGAGAAACTTGCAGAAAAGTGAAGACACAAAAGCAGACCTTTGACCTACTCTTAAAGCATTGCCAAAACTATAGCAGTGCTCTGGAGCAAGAAAGAAAAGATTTGTACATTTAAGATGATGAAGTGCCTTAGCAGATGAGCATCAGAGCCAAAAAAGGGGCAATTTTGTTTGGCATGGAATTGCTTTTAGAAGTAACTGTCCAAAACAAGGTTTATTGTACAGTAAATATACTTAACATTCTTTGATACTATAAGAAATTCAAAATTTCCTGTTACTTTGCTATGCAGTTTGATTTTGTCTTCATTCACAATACACAGATTACACTGTGCTGTGACAGCCTGAGTCAAACTTGTCTATGGCTGAGTATTAGAAGCTCACGGTATGTTATTATTAAATTGCATGGATGAAAATTAAGCCTATTATTTTAACAGTTAAATGGTGTATTTCAGTATGTGTGACTTTTACAATACAAAACAAAACCAAAGACTCATTTATTAGCCATTTCTCTGTATGTGCTTGCTTAATTGTGGTTCAGTTTTGTAATATTTTTTTACCTTCCTGAGTAAACTAGGATTCACAGTTTATGAAGCAAGAAAAGATTCAGTCCAAGTTAAGATGTTGGTCATGGTCAGATAAGAGATGCTTGGTGCATGCATTTATTTTACAGTCCCAAGAACATAATTGATTTCTGTCCATGTATATACAAAGACATAAACCGATATAAGGATATTAGAAGGAAATATAAATCAGATATCTAATTCATAATTGGCTTTCAACAAAATTTGATCATCTCTTTCTCCTTATCTCCCTTAAATTTATGATTGCACTTTCTGACCAACTGAAATATCATTCCTTTTCCCATCATGGATAGGCAGTTCCTACCACTTACTTTCAGTTCTACATGAAGTAGAGTAAAAACCAGTCACTGCTGCTGCAGGATTTTTTTTTTTCTTCTTCATTCACATTAGTACAAGAATCATTCAAATATAGGATAATTAATCTTAAGTAGGTATCAGCACTACCAAAGCTTGGAGATAGTATTGGAAGTTTTGAGTCACTGAAATTTTTCAGTGCTTTTGATGATACTTTAATTTTTTATTTATAATTACCTGATTTTGTTTTGAAACATAATGATGAATTTTAATTATTATGCCTAAACTTTACATGCTAACTTTGTACTGCTTGGCATAATCCTTATTTTCCCCATTAAAAAAAAAAAAAACAAACTAAAAATGGCAGAATAAGAAAAGAAAAAAAAATAAGGGAAAAAAGGCAAGCTATATTTATTAAATCTTCCCAAGGTCATTGCCCTGTGTCTTTTTCTGCTTCTCAACAAAGTACTCATTTTTCTAAGCTTCCTGTCAGTGTGCCGTGATATCCTTCACATCTGCCTGTGCCTTTGCTTTTATTAACAGAAAATACAGCCATAGCTTTAGTGTCATGTGTACTATAAAGACAGGATTTTCAAGAGATTTGACAACTCTCATATTTTCTGAAGTATTCTCTATGTAACACAGAAACCGTTTATTACTCCTAAGTAGTGAGTGTCTCTCCAGCTTGAATAATGAAGTCCTCTAGGTCAGTATTTTCTACAAGGATGCATTTAAGGAAGAATTCCTCTGCAGTCCAGCACTAAAACAATGGGTGTCATAATAGAAATCTATGTACTATCAATCTTAGATGCCACTATAATCAATCTAATTCTTTGGGCAATGAAAATACAATATGTTATTGTGTTAAACTAAGAATTTTCTTTTTCCAAAATGTTTATAAAAAAATAATAAAGTTATTTATAAGGACTAGCTCTGCTGTGCAAGGTAGGATAAATTAAACCTTCTTTGAACAGTTCTTTCAGCTGCAGGAGATTTACATCTGCTACCTGTAAAACAAATTTCCACATAGTACAGGAACATAGTTTTTGAGAGTTATACAGTACCCAAGCAAAACATTAAGACCTTTCAGTGCTTCACGGTATTTTGTCTATAAAAAATCTCAAATTTACTACATTTTAAAAAATTACTCATCATTAACTAACATACAAATAGTTTTTATTTCTATCCTGAAGTTACACAGTTCTTGAAATAGGAGCTTTTATTAGGTAATTTTCACAAAATTATGGAATACAAAATATGAGAATAAGCTTCCGTACAAATAATTAGAAAATAACTGGTGAAATTTTAACACAAGTATTGTGCTGGGTATTGGTAAGCAATACCCAGCATAGACAATGAATCAGAAATACACCAACCTTGCAGACATTAAAATAATGAACAATCTTATGAATAATCCTGCAAAATTCAATTATGAATATACTTAAGCTTTTTTTTTCATCTTGGAGGATATAGAGATTTTTAATATCAGTTGTTAGTTAAACATGTTTGATATACTTGGTATGTTTCAGATCACTTTATTATAGTAACATAAATACTCTACTAATGCAGAACAGAAAACAAAAATTTTATCACAATCCCTTAGCTTTTTGGACTTGTTCTCTATCAGTGTTAAGGAAAACCAAAATGTACAATAATAGATTGTACAATAGATAATCCATCATAAGATGGATTCCAAGGTCAAAATTAAATTTATAAGTTTGCTTTGAAGTCAACTCTACTGTTTTTAGTTTAAATTATATGGGAAAGTATCAAAGGAGTGCTAAAATCAAACAATAATTAAAACAGTTTTGAAACAAAAGTATTGGATGAGTCTTACTGAAATTGCATCTGAAAACATCATTTGCATACTTTTAAGTCTAAGCCTGATATAATTGCACAGCATTGTCTGCTGCATGATTCATATTCAGGAGCCAGATTGTCCTCCCAGTGCAACATAAATATGTTTTTCAATTATTGTCAGGCTGTAAACAGGACTGGAGGAAAAATGTATGAATGGAATAGGAAGAGAACGGAGAACAGAGGCGATAGGTGCTGGTCATTGGGTTCCTCTTGCAAGATCCTCTCCAACTAAACCACTTCCGACCACAGCATAAAGCTGCTCCAGTATTCCAGAGAATAAAGATATGTTCTATTTGCTTGTAGCTTCTATGGATAGAATAGCTAAAGACTCATAGCAAACTTGCAGTTTCTGACACTCCTTACGCTTCTTCCTCAACATTTCTTTTTAGCCATGTTCTTCCCCAAGGAGACCCATGCAGGGCTAAACTCTTAGCATCACTAATATTAAATATACCAAAACTACACGTGAAAAACTAATGCTCTTCTGAGTAACTATGCAGAGGAGCTCTCTTCCTCCTTTCTCAGAGTCAGAAGAAGCATTCACCAATACTAAGATCAAGAAAAAAAATCCTTCACATTAGCTTATTTTTTGATCTTTAAACTGCATTACAAACCTAACTAATCTCCCAGTACCTCACTGAAGTCACTTGTGCTGTACAGATGTGCAAATTGACCTCTGGAACTTGAGGCACTCACCTAGAAGCACAGAATAAATATGTCTCTAAATCAGAGTTGCATTTCAGGAGCCTCCTGCTTGAGCCTCTGTTCATATTTTGATGCCTTTCAGTATGAATAAATTATAGGTTTTGAAGAATAAACGTGAGAGTGAATAAAAAAGTTATAGGGAGACACAATCATAAGCCAGTCCTGATTCACCGCCAAGGCTTGATCATTTCTACACAGTACACTTTCAAGAGTCTTAGTATCTCTGAACAAATGTGGTTTTAAATGTATACTATTGAGAAAATTCAGGTTCTCCTTAGGACTGTGAAGGGAAACCTGTGCAAAATATCCTTTTGCCAATTGACTCTAGAATCTATTTAATTTGGAGGCATGGGGTGTTTTTGCTATTTTCTGTTTCAGAAGGAGCTACCTCTACAGAAGATTAGGCTTCCAGAAACTGCATGTGTAAATTGTTTTGAAATGCAGAGCAAATGGACATAAGTGCATTGGGCAACTACATTGTTGAATGCATACTCATTCTACAGGAAATTCAAATGGTTAAAACAGTAGCCTTTGCCTGGTTCTTGTTCATCGAACAATAATCAAGTGCACTGAGATGACTGCAAAACTAAAGGCTGAAAAATAAACACAGAAACAGTCTGCTTGCTCCCTAACATAAAAACACACAAACGTTTTGTAAATAACTTCAGATTACTGTTTTTTTTCTTCACAGCACAGATGTCCCACCAAAACAGCTCCAGATTCTGCTCTGTTTTCCAGTTCTTCAGTGGCCTCTTTTGACAGACACAAGAAATATTTTCTCTTCTCAAGGAACAGATCTTTGGGTGGACATAAAAAGTTTTCTTTCTCTGATGAAAGTTATCCAAATACCCCCAAATCCATCAAGTAATGTTGTAATTTGCTTTTGTGAAATACAAGTTAGAAATCTGTACTTTTCTGTCACTTTGTCAGTTCCAGAAAATTTGAATTTATATGCATAGTTTATAAATGTTTGGTCAAAAATAATCATCTCCCTTACTCATCACAAGTGGGGTACAGTGGGCCACTGACTGTTCAGACAAGAGGTACAAGAGGGACCTTGACTCAGAGGCTGCTAAAACACCCAAAGCAACAATAAAAATATCAGATAAGAATTTACAAATTGGACTGACCATTATAATTTATAGGAAATTTTGTTGAAAATACTATATAAAATACTTCCAGTGAAAGATTCCATGAAGTACATTTCCTGCTGCCTGATTCCTGACGGAGAAAAATTCACATGGAGTTAATTTTATTTATTTATAAAGCACCCTTTAACTATAACATAGTATCTACAATGCGATACTGTTCTTTTTTCTGTCCTCAAAGTGATAGTTTCCAAGAGCTGTAAGACCCTAAACGTTTCACGATAGAGTGTAATACTATTTTGTGAAGACCAAGAAAAAACCCAGAAGATTGATTCAAAACATTTGTAAAAGCACGTACCATTTCCTAACCACACATATTAAAATGCAGTAGATAACATAGCCAGTCTGTCAGGTTCTTTCATGAGGAGGGAAATGAGAATATTCTGTTATCATAGTAGGTTAGGATGATGATGACAACGTTATTAGTACAAGAACTTGGAAAAAAACCCTTTTTGTCTAAATATCATACTGTTTTCTAAAGTATTTATAGCACAAACAGTATAGTTCAAATTACAGCAGAAAAGAAACAAATAGAGTGGCTATTTATTCTCCATGCACTTTGCCAGACAACCCCTCTGTCTGGGGTCAATGTTCCATTTTGTTTTCCATATCAAAGGTTATGTTTTTAAAGAGATTTTACCCTTTAGGACCAAGATAAACTTTGGAGCAACTCCTGGTGGATGCAGGTAATACCTCTGGCTTGCTTTAGTCCTTCCTATTCACATTCTATATGTTATCTTTGATGGAAAACAGAAAAAAGGACACTAGCCCACAGAACTACTCTGCTCTTTTTACGTTAGATTGAACAATTGTACATCCATAGGTAACAGATTAAAAGGACACCCTCAAGGTGCTTTTCATTTATGTGTCCTCTTTGCTCAAAGATTTTTTTTTTCTTTCATCATTATCAATATTAATACCAGATTGTGACCTTTTCAAAACTAGTTCAATGTGGAAGAATCCCACTCTCTTCATTCCATGGCTTGCCTTCCTACTTACCACCATTTTCTAATGCTTCAGATTGTTCTATAATGTTATATTTTAAATAGAAGGTTAGATGTAACATGTATAATTTCAGCATCTGGCCTTTAGTAATAAATACTGTGACCCTTTATATAAAATTTCAACTACAATAAAATTTAGTCTAAGCAAAAATATATGTCACTGCGTAGTTCTAAATTACAATTGGTAGTAATTACAAACTGAAGCAAGAATAGAGGACATAATCATGTAAGAATATCTCCATTGCCTCAAGATATGTAAAAGCAACTAATATGTCAGCCTGGCTCTTGTAAATGCACTAGCTACAGCTCTTTTCATTACATCCTCATATGATCTAATTTTGTCACAGGCCTTGACTAACCTGGAACACACACTGTTAGCTCAGATCACAATACTTTGCAATTGACTACATAATATTTTTCTAAACAGGTAGAAATGAAAGAAGAAGGCATATTAGAGGAAGTACTTGGTCAGCTGCTTGCAGTGTTCACTTCCAATGAATGACAGAACAAATTCCTGGTATTGTATATTATTTGTAGTCAGATAAGTGCTGAAGAAACAGCACAGATCACAGACTTTTATAATTTAAATATTATGTATATTAATATTATATATTATTAGTCTTACATTCCATCTGTGTTTGAAATTGGTTGCAAGGAAGGAACTGTAACTTGGCTCAGTCAAGATGTAGTGGGTACAAAAATCCAAAGAGAAAACTTGAATGCAACCAATGATATGTTTTACACCCTTGTTTATTTTCCTTTTTTCCTCTCTCAGGAGTCAATGTGATTTTTGGAATACAATAACTGATTTTTAGATAAAACACTTAGTAATCTAAATTAAGAACTGAGTATTTCAGTAAACATCTTGTTGATGAACAATATCTTGCTTGTTGCGAAGTTGTAACCTGTGGGACCAGGACAAGGCTGAGTGCTGAGATTACCACCACTGCCCAGTCTGGACACAATGAAACCCCAGTATGCTCCCCACCCGAGTACTGCTGGTCCAAATCGAGCAGCAGCCTCATCTTTTGTCAAGAAATAGCCAGAGTTGGGAAAGGGATTTCTTCTCTTTGGCTTTTTAATTACTTACTGTATCTGACTCAAAATGTTCCAAGGATTCTTGATTAAGGACTGTTTTATTGTCTTCTCTGTTTGCTGGAGTTATATAGTGAGAGATTTAGAAGAGACAGAAAAAAGAGATGAATGAAACTTTATGGGCTTTCTAGCTTTATCTTTTCAATCTTTTTAACAGATTTAGTTTTGATTTTCCTCCTATTTGACCTTAAAAATGAGAATTTTTAAAAATCCTCTAAAAAAAGGAAGTTTCTGGCAGAAATCTACAAAGCAAATATATGCACTGGACTTGCATCCAGCAGAGTCCTGGTCTATTGTGGATGTCTATTCATTTTTACTAGAGCAGAGCTGGAACATACCTGAACAGAGGAAATGGGTAAGTGTAGCAGCGTGTGGCTGCTGTGACTGATCATATCCAGGGAGCCCACAACCTGATAGCAGGGGAAACAGATGAGACAAGTCTCTTCGCTGTTTAGCACGAGTCCATTTTATCTCCCCCTCAACCCCATGCCGGGGCAGGGGGCGGCAGGAGGCAGAGGCCAGGAGCCCGAGCAGAGCCCGAGAGAGCCAAGAGCAGAGAGAGATGGAACACAGATCCAGGGCCGGGGTTTTAGCAGGAGTCTTATGGAAGGAGTCAAACTCATTACAGCCTCCTGAGAACAGGAAAAGTCCACAGGGAAGAAATACCTTTAATAGGTTTTTGTTGCTTAAAATAATATAATTATTTGGTAAATTCATTAAATAAACATGACCATGAAATCTATATAAAATTTCTTTTAAATATCAGTATATGCATTCTAAACCCTAGCAGCTGAACACACACAAAACTTATACTTACAATTTTCAGTATTTCCTTAGACTTCCAGCTTTTCCAAATAGTATTTTAGCAAATCATGGCAAATGATAGAGGCAAACCTTACACAGGAAATAAACCATTTACCTGAACATGTTGTAATAATAGGAATAATTACATGAATCCTATGGAATGTAATGAACTAACATTACTGACTAAGCAAAAATATTTTTCCTTAAGAATAATCTTCTATGTTTTTTTTCATTGAACTCTAAATGCTGAAAATGAACATAGGAATTTCAGAGTAAGAAATAAATGGGGAACTCTGCCGCACTTTTGGAAATCAATTCTCAGCATTCCACATAATAATTTTTCTAAGTAGCTTTTATTGAGAACTAGCTACCTTGCAAACATCCCTATCACACATCAGATTGAATTTTTATCTATATGTTTAGAAAAATTTGAAACATTTGATTGCATGTATTACAATGTAAATGCCTTTTAAAATATTGGATCGGGTTCTTCCATTCAAAAAAAGTAACTGCAGCTGGAGAAATTATAAAATAGTAATTATTTTATTTGAGTTACCTAATGCTTGCATAGTAACCAGCTTCCAGCCTTTAATAATAATATTTTATTTTACCTACATTATTCAGGCTGAAATCCTACATTATTTTCAATGTTTTAAGACATCTTTCAAAGCACTTGGAAAAGATGTCATCCCTTTTTAGTCATCAGGCAAATGTTGGTGGCTTCACCAGGGGTACCACTGATGTTTTCAAAATATTTTGAAGGTATTCAATAATTTGCTTTGGGAGTAAAGTTTCATGTTTAGATAAAAATTAGTCCAAAGAGAAATAGTTTGGGGGCTTATTTTCTTTAAAATTTGTCTTTATTTATAAAATCTATGTTGTTGTTTCCATATACAAAATTCAAACTTGCATCTAATGATATTAATTGTTCCACCCTTACAGGTGGAATATATGGTGTGTATATGTATAAAGATAGGAGGCACCTGAAACCATATAGGGCCATATAGAAACCTCTAGACCACATGGAAGGCTGTTCACGACTACATCCCAATAACCCAGCTCTTGGTACTCAAATCACTAAATGTTCAACATCTGAAAAGAAGAGAAATGAGTATGTGCACAAACATGGCGTAGGCAAGTGTTTTCATCACTAGCTTTTTATGGAAAGAGTGATAGATCCCTGGATCATTTAAGACAGAAAACATTTATAGCTTCATATTATGAAGAGACTGCTTGATCTGTGCATTAGCTGTATTTAGATGTACATTATGCATGCAGAGAACTGCTGGAAAAAACACAATGGGAGAGTAACACCTTTTATCTTAGTCATGTTAATGCTCTACCCCCATCCAAAGCAGGACATTAGAGCCTAGATCTGCACCCTGAAGGTGGTTATCCAAGGTTAAATGAGGCCATCTCCACTACTACTCGTGAGATTTCTGACAACATCTCTTCACAATGCCCCAACACCTTTACAAAACTCATTAGCAGAACTTGGGTTAATGTTTATAGATCTATTTCTGACAAGACTTCAGTGTTTTGCTCTCTGATTTGCTGATTTTTCCTTATGCTTTATTCACTTTGCAGTGACCACCATGCAGTCGTGCATTGCTGCATTAGGTTGACAATTGTGCTTCCACCTGGCCTGCAGCAGCATCATTTTGAAAGGCTTTGCAAACCTGGGAAGGATTCCTGAGGCGAAGTACTCTCTGCTTCTGTCTTTTGCTTCTTGTACCAGCTAACATTACTCACTGAAAAATGTTTCTTCATTACTGAAATTGCCAATACACACTTGATAAAGTAGCTTTTAACTCAGGAGAACTCTTCACATCTCAGGTACTTTTGAACTTTAGATTAGGCTTCTGAGTGTTGCAGGACCATACTCAAGTACTGCTATACAGCACAGGCGTAGCATGTTTTTGTATCTGTCAAACTATAAATGGAATATAATCTATATTCACAATATTTAAAACATAAGAACTACATTTAAAAGGACAGAAATAAAATATAAATCATATTCACAAGTTAAATTTACATGAATATAGATATGGTTGGTTTTCTTACATGCTACTTAGTCAGCATAATTTAAACATTTACACAACCTAGTCCTAGGATTCATTTAAAATATAACCCTACCCTAGGTTCATTTCTCCAGCTTGTGGAAATGCACCAAAAGCTGCCACATGGCCTTTGCCCTTGTATTCGGAGTCAGATAAAGGATACCTTCCCATTGACTCTAAAAGATAACTAAATCAGAAGCACTATTTCAACATAAAGATTGAATGTCAGGAAAGCTTTTTGAGCTTTTTAAAGCTACTTTGTGAAAGAGCTGTTTACTGTCTCTTATTACCAATTATCTTCATTCTTAACTGTAAACAGAATTTAAAAGTTACTGAAGTGGAAATATTCCTTACCAACTGCTGCAGCACTAGTTCTAACTGCATTTATCTTTGTACGTGTTTTCTGTCTAAATATTATTAAGTGCATAAACTACAGCAGGGTACATATCTTTTTGCTTGCTCTAAAGAGACACTAGACAATGCAATACAGATTTGGATTATACAAGTCTCATAGTGAATACTCACTAAATAAAATAATAAAAAAAAAAGTAATCCTTCTATAACCTGAAAATAGACACAGATCTGTCCCTAAAAGTTGTGTCATCTAAACACATCACTTTTACGCCAGACAATATAATCTCTGTGGTATGCAGATTTTTTTAAGAATATGGGCAAGTTTTATCTACCAGGCCATTCCAAATCCATCTTATCCTCCTTTTCTTCCTATCTAAAAGATTTAAATTTCTCTGTTTTGTATAAACCTTATCTATTTCTGATTTGGTGTTAGTAATTGTAATTGATGAAGATTGATTTTATTAGAATTTCACTGTCCATTATAAAAGGGATTTAGGTGAGTATGGAACATCAGTGAATCAAGTCCACAAAACTTCCAGCAGCTTTTTTATGTTCAGATAAATCAATGGGAAAGGAGAAGAACAGAATGGAGGAGGAAAAGAAATGGTACTTACTATGATTCTTGTTATGTCATTAAGTCATTACAGCAAGAAGAGGAGCTGGAGGGTCACCATATTGATAATAGGATGGGAGAAAATAGGAGATTATATCCTTACTTCATTAGTTAATGTTATACAATATAGCCCTTTTTCTGGAAACAAATTCTTAAGAACAAAGCACAGTTGTCTTAGGAACTAAAGCATATTTTTATATAAATTTTCTAGTAAATTATTTGAAACATAGCTAAACTTGATTGCCTTAAGTATTTTCTTAATCTCTATATTTAATTAATAAGGAATCAGGAAAATAATTAAAATTGAATTCAATTTGAATATAGCAGATATCTGACTAAGCAGGTTGATTAGAAGATTTATAATATTTATGCAGTAGCAGAAAACATAAAGAAATATAAGCTTCAGTTGACACACATATAGTAAGCAGACCATTAGGAGTTAACAGCTGTAGGCTAGGTCTAATTCAGTATTAGATTCACACATCTTAGCTTTTTCTTTTTCCAGAATCAATATCTGCAAATAATAAATGAGATCCCAAAGGGTTGAGTTAAGCTCCAACTGCCACAGAGTAACTCTGCAATTGGTCATTGACTCAATAATGCAGGTGAGCTTCACTCTGTAGAACATCTTTAGCACACTATAATAGAAAATTAATAGCGTTCAAATCAGCAGCAGAGTTACCCTTAGGATTACATAATAGCTTGGGTTAGAACAATCATCTAGCTCTAAGAAGTATAAAATGTCATAAAACTAGAAAGATATAGAATAGCTCCTACATTAAGAATAATTTGTGTAGTGTACACTGACTTTTTTAAAACACATTAAACAACAAAGATCCACATTATAAAAGTGTAGAGCTGAAAATATTGCCAGCAAACCGCATTGCAGTGGTGTCCATGGGAAATATGAAAATCATATATCACTGCGCTGTTAATAATAAAACTACAGAATTCAGTTTACTACTGTATTAATACAGGATTCATGTTAGCTACTGTAACACTGTAATAAAAAGTAAAAAATAGCATGTCGACAAAAGCACATATAAGGCACTAATATCTAAATAATAATAATAATAATAATAATAACAATAACAATAATAATAATGTTTTACCAGATTGCAGATAAAATAGCAAGTATTCCTTACAGACTGTACAGATTCTTTTATGTATAGTACTTTGGAACATGGTATATCAAGGTATTATTTATATTCAGTAATCAACTTAAGTGCATGAAAATTTATATGAGGCTTATTTACAATAGAATAGTATGGTAGAAATC
>VYZP01070327.1:17888-30209 GCA_013400635.1 Hypocryptadius cinnamomeus | reverse complement strand
TTCATCTCTCAGGGCCTGAGACAGAGAGGTCTGCACCTCCCTGAGACAGTGAGGTCTGCTCCACCAGAGTGCTGCACATTTTTAAAGAAACAGTTTCTTTTCCATCTCTTGAAATTAATTTTCTCTGTTTTCCTACCACCATTAAAATGCCAAATAAACATCAGATTAAAAAAAAAAAAAATTAAAAGCAGCATCTCTTTCTTCCTCTGAATAGCAATACACACTCTCTAGGCCTTGGTTGCCAGGCCTGGAGTGGAATTGTTGTGTCTGCCCAAAATGGGGAAGCAGCAGCTCACACTGTGTGTGGAGTTTGGAGTTACACACTAAAGAATTCCAGGATTACAAACAGATGGAAAATATAAAAGCTGAAATCCTGAGGCATCACGGGGAGCCCTGGGCCCCCCCAGCCAAGGCTCCTGCCCCTTCCTGAGTCGCTCTCCACCACCCTCAGCCAGCGGGTGTGCTGCTCTCTCTCTGCCTGCTCTTCATTTCGCCTCTGAAGTGCAAAGCCTTATTAAACTCGTCCTCAGTCACTTCAGAGTGGCAGACGAGGCTGCCACGCTCCGCCAGCTGCTGATTTATTAGTCACTTCTGCAAGACTTTAATCTACTCGGAGGGCTTTTCCTTCTCTTTTCCCAATTCATAAATGGGTATCTTTATATTTAATCTCTAGTCAAACTACTCTGTGCTTGACCTTTAAACTGCTACATGAGGGTGTGTAATTGTCTCTCTCCAGGACACATCTGCCCACTAGGAGTGGCTGAGCCCCAGGAGGGCAGAGCTGGGATATTTTGCTCACCCCCACTTTCAGGCTGTAGCTCACTGAAATATTATATGAGCATTGTGATGGCTTTCCTGGAAAGAGATATATTTGCTTCCAGTCAATGCAGAAAGGCACCTGACTCCCCTGGTGGGATGTAGAAATAAGTGCTAACGGATCTATTACGTGTGATTTTGCCCTTCATTTATTAAAAACAGCCACTCAG
This sequence comes from Hypocryptadius cinnamomeus, assembly GCA_013400635.1. Taxonomy (NCBI): domain Eukaryota; kingdom Metazoa; phylum Chordata; class Aves; order Passeriformes; family Zosteropidae; genus Hypocryptadius; species Hypocryptadius cinnamomeus. The sequence continues at coordinate 29,223 of VYZP01070327.1, read as the reverse complement.
CCCAGTCCAGCAGCAGCCTCCCCCCATCCTGGACAGAGTGGGCATCACACCCCCAGCTGAATCTTGGATACAATGAAATGCCTTGGGGATAAAAAATATAAAATTAAAATTGTGCAGAACACATAATTTTGGCAAGACCTTACTCTCCCTTCCCCCAGGGAATGCTTATAAACCAAAAATAGTTATGCAAAATTATGCTTTGTTGTTGTTGTTGTTGTTTTGTACTGTAAAAAGCCAACACAAAGTGCTTCTCTGTGTACAAATACTTTAAATATCAGTTGTTTACTGGACACAGTTCTGGCTTTTCCTTTACATTTGAAAAAAACAAATGCCTTCCATGGAAAAATTATGGAAATAAACCAGGAAGAGAGGCTCGTTATTTTTCCAAGGGATTTTCACACCAAGTTTCAATATGCAAGTCACGCTCCCACCATGGAGGACTGTGCACAGATACAATCTAGTGAAGATTTTGTGTACACTGTGTAAAATAAAGCCACTTCAGCTTCATTTTGCTTCTGCTAAGAGCTGCTTAAATGTATTATTCTCCTGCCTCGTCACCAAACAGAAACAACACACAGAAACAGCAGCAAAATTAAATTAAGGGATTTAGCTCCAATTTAGCGCCACGACAAGAAAATGTCTTGTATGAGGCACCTCCAGAGCCTCTGCTGGAGGGATCTTTGAGCCTTGCATCTGCTGCTCTGCCATAAGGAACCGTCTGGGAATGGTTTCCAAATAAAGCCACCCACAGCTTGGCCTGAGGCACATCACCTTCCAGCCTCACCTCCAGGGGGATGTCAGCAGCTGCCCAAGGTGCTCAGTGGCACCAGCCAGTGCTGGAGGGAAAGGTTTCTCCTCTCCCAGCAGCAGCAGCCATCCTCAGCATCACTGGTGGGATTTGGGAGAAGCAGGAAAACCAGAGTGCAGCACATTTTTAAAAACTCGGTTTGTTTTCCATCTCTTGAAATTAATTTTCTCTGTTTTCTTACCACCATTAAAATGCCAAATAAACATCAGATTAAAAAAAAATAAAATAAAAAGCAGCATTTCTTTCTTCCTGTGGATAGTAATACACACTGGAAGCCTCCCACACTTCCCTTTCAATCTACAAATCCCCACGTGCTGCACAATCTCCTCCCCATGGGAAAGAATCTGAACCCGTTCATTGCTTGCTAAGCTGAGAAGTGCCAAAATTAACCTGGTGCCCAGACACTGGCAGCTGGGAATAAAAGGGATTGAACTGATCCAATGGTCTGGTTTAGGAGGAGTCTCACAGCAGTTTAAAACAAGGCCACTGGAAATCCCTGCTCCAGAGGCTCCTGTCTTGGTTTGGAAAGCCAGGTGTCTGCTGAGGAAGGCAGGAGCCTCCCCTGAAATGGAAAATATAAACCCCCTCCCTCCAAATTGTTCTGAATTTGAAATCAAGGGGCTCTCAGGCAAAAATATGGGAGCAGGAATAACAATTCTTTATTAGGGAAGAAAATAAAAAGATGAAATAAACAATGCAGTGAACCAAAACAACAGTGCCAGAGTCAGAACACAGCCTGACACCCTGTGGGTCAGGGTGTTGGTAAGAATCCAATTGGAATTGTGGCTGCAGCCCTCCTGCAGTGTCAGCTGTGGCTCTGCTGGAGCAGGGATCCTGGAGAAAGGTGCAGTCTTCCTCTGAAGATCCAGTGGAAGAGGCAGCTGCTGTTCCTCTGGGAATGCAGTGGAGAAGCCGTGCTGGTGTTCCAGAATCTCAGATTCTATCCGGGTAGGAATGCTTGGCTCCTCCCTCTGGGCTCACATCTCCCAGTGGGATGCTGTAGTTCTTATCAGCCATGCAGGGACATTCCATAGCCTGTTATCAGCAGATGTCTCCCTGAGGGAGGAGTGGGTGTGGAAGAGATAAGGAAAACTGCCCACTGAACAGGAGACAGCTGCCACACAGATGGCAAATGGAACACAATTTGCTTGGCAATCCAGGACAGCTCCTCACATCCCATGATCAGAGCTGGGAGGGAGGAGCTGGCCGTGGTGGCTGATGGAGAGGTTCTCCCTCCATGCAGGCACACTCCTTTCACTGGACACAAACAAGCCTTGAAAAACCAAACAGGGATGTATTTGAGGGGGGTTTTCTGCACTACTCCCAGCCCTGCTGCCCATCAGAGCTGCAGGTGCTGCCCTTGGCATTGCCCACTGCAGCAGGAAGCAGGGACACAGCCAGGAGCAGGCAGGACGCTGGGAATTGCTATTTCATTATCCAGCCAGGACACTGGGAAAAGTGGGCTCTGCAAATCTTACAGAGACTGGGGTTTGAGGCTGAAATTGTGGGAGATGCTTGGGCTGGTTGCAGGTAACCACAAGGAGTCTGGCTGAGAGGTGCCAGGTGAACACAAGGATCATCCCAGCCCCTGAGCCACCTCAGGGCAGGACATTGCACCCCCTGTGCCCTCTCACAGCCCTGCCCAAAGCTGGGACCCCTCCATAGCTCAGGGTCAGCTCATTTTCCTCTGGCAGGCAGATAATTTTTGCCTCCACACATTTAACACTCCTCATTTAACATTCCACAGAATCTCCTGTGGGCAGCACCCCCTGCCACGGGAGAACTGCTCCCTCCAACCCCACTCTCCCTTCCCAGGGCAGGGATCCCCTTGTCCCCACACATCAGGCCAGATTTTGTTCCCAGTAGGTACAGCCAGATCCACCCACAGCCTCTCACCCAACATTTAAACTTCCACTGAACGTGCTGGAACAACCAAGAAATTTTGCTGTGAATTGGAAATGGACCAGAATTTGCAGAGATTGGGCAAAACAACTGGCTGCAGCTGGCCAAATTAATTCCCAGTGTAATTCCACTGAAGTGGAATTTAACAGGCATTTGAAATAACGTGATCTTTTCTTGCCCTTTGCATGTGTAGAAGGAAAAAAAACGGTATTAACAACTCATTCCCAATCTTTGCATGGGTAATTAACCATGTGGGGAGCAAAGAGCCCTGTGCACTCCCAGGCTGGCAGGTGCCCAACCTTCTGCTTTGCCAGTTGGTACCTTTGTTGAGGAGAAAAAGGAGCTGCCCTGGCTGGGTGTGTACAATGGACACGCGCTGGGGCTGCCAGGTCACACACGAATCACGTGAGAGTGGAGCAGAATGCCACGGAGCATACCAAGATTCTTTGTAAACTGGTTCCATGCAAAGATAATAGCGAGCAGAGGCTAATGCTGCAGTCTCTAATTTTCTTGTCTGACTAAGCAGGCATAATTTACACCCATCAGTTGCAAATGGCTTCTCCCACCAATCCTAAAGAGAGAGGACTTCTTTTTTTTTTAAGGAAAAAAAAAAAAAAGAAAAAAAGATAATTTCCTACCTCTGCAGAAAGAGGATGAAAAACACATGCAAAGGCTGTCTGACACAAATATGTATTTTCACTCAGCTAGTTCAAAGAGATCATCTTGCAGCCCAGAAACAGGAGACCTTGATGGAACCAACTGGCCAAAACAGTTTCTTCTGTCAGATATGAACACAGGGGGTGATAAAGACAATAATTTGAACTGGTCTTACTTAGTCATTTGCTCCCTGTTGCCCTTTTCAGCCCGTTTGACACGCTGCAATTGTACAAATTCAGCTGCTGCTGCACGAGGCTGACAATCAGCCAGGATGCACGTGGCTCCGTTCCACAAGCCCTGGGGGATTTGTCACCTCTCAGGTGCCAGGACAGCTCTGTCCCTGCTCACAGCCACACATCACATCTGAAAATGCCAGGCAGGTCTCTGCACTCTCCCTTGTTCACCTTCCTGAGGTGGCTCTGTCCATTGGGAAGTGTCTGGTCCAGACTCCCAGGGCACCAGGTTCAGACCAAGATGCCCTCAAAGGCAGGGGCTGACCAAAGGGGCCCTGCCAGGGGTGCCCAGTGAGTGTTTGGCTGCACAGGGTCCATGCAAGAGCTGGCACGGGTGGAGCTGCCTCAGAGCCAGAGCCAGGGTGGCTGAACCATCTCCCAAACTCCCACCTCCCCATGCCACCCAAGGGTCCCACAGACCCACTGTGCCCTGCCAGTGGGAGCAGGCAGACCCCCAAGGTCTGGCATCCCTGGTGGCAGGGCTGGGTGCTGCTGCTGGTGCAGAGACCCCGCTGGGTCTGTGCCAGGTGTGTGGCACTCTGAGCCTGCAGGGCACCCTGGGACAGGGCAAACTGCGGCATAACTCGTTAAAAATAATAACAAAATTCACACCCTTTGTTATTGTCTCGTTCAAAGAGGCTCCATTAGCCTCAGCCACGCCAGCCCCAGGCAGGAAAGTCCCGGAAACCTCTCTGGCCCTTGTTTGAAGGGTTATTGTGCACTCCCAGCACAGCCCTTGTCTCACCCCCACTTCTGCTCGGCTGGAAAGGGGCAGAGGAAGAAATTGGTGCTGCAGATACCACCGCGGGAAGGAAGAGCCAATTCGCGTCTCCTGCCAGCCTGGGGACGTTGGGGACAAGCTCTCGTAGCGGCTCCCAGCAGCTCTCTGGCTGCGAGCAGCTGACGGTGCTGGGAGCCGGCAGGTCCCGGCTCCCGCTGCTGCGGGGTGGGCTTTGCACGGCGGGGATGATGCCAACCGCATCTGAGAGCAGCCAGAGCGCCTTTTGATCTGCTCAGGCACACGGGCCCCAGCGGGGCTCTGCTCTGAGCTCCAGCAGCCAGCCCAGCCAAGGAGGGAGTGCAGCACTTGCTCCCAACCCCTTCCCACTCTCCCAGTTTCTGTCGCTGCTCTGGGTTTGACAGGAGCTCGCGTTCTCCCAGCGCGTTCTCCTGACTTTCACAATAATGTATTCAGCAGAACTGGATACATTTCAAACCAGCTATTATACCACGGTATGTTCCAACACAAATATATGCAGTGTAGCAAAGCAACAATTCCGTGAGCAGCGCACAGACTGCAGAAACCCCACATTTCCTACCCCGGACAGAGCAGCCACACCTTCACCACGGAAATTGATTAGACAATAAACCTCACAAAAACCTAAGTGGGAAACCACCCCACTTTGGAATCAGCTGCCCAGCAGCACAACACACGAGTTGGCAGCACTTCCCTCTGCCCCGGCCCCACCTGCCTCCATCCCAAGCACACAAACCCTGCCCGCGCTGCAGGCAAGGCACGAACACAATGCCTCTCCCTTCCAGACGGAATGCCGAGTAGGAAGCGGGAATTTTCCCTCTTCCCTCCGCCCCACAACAAGCAAAATGTGACACAAATTGCAGTGAGGCAAATGCGGATAGCTGGGGTTTGCTTTTGCAGGAGCTGCTGGAGCGTGGGTGGCAGCGTCACCTCATCCCGGCTGCTGGCACGGAGTTAAAGCCTCTCCCAGCAGAGGCACCGAGCAGACCCAAACTCCTCGGGCAAAACCAGCTTCTCCTGCAGCGCTGCCGTGCCCAGCCCAGCTCAGCCTCAGCGCTCCTCAATGCCAGCACAGCTCCCGGATGGTTCCACCCAAAGGAATCCTCCTTACAGTATCTAAACTTGCCATTTAAACCAGCAAATCTGCCGTGGCACAGCTGCAGGAGCCAGAAGGAACCGGAGTGTTGGAGTGCGGGGTGAGAGCGGGGAGGAAGGAAAGGAGGGATCCTTCATAATGGATCTGTGAACCGCAGGCTTCAATGCAATTTAGCAAGCCATCAATCAAGCTGCGGGTGTCACAGCGAAGGGCCGGAGCCGGGACGGTTTCAGTAGAGGGCACTCAAGTCCCAGAAATCCGCATTTCCCAGGTATATTCCCTCTCTGATGTTTTAGGAGCCGACTTCGGCACATGAATCTCGGTAATGCGAGCACTGAGCCTCATAACTCAGATTGATTGTGGTTCTATTAGACCTGATGCATATAAATCTAAACAAAACACATGTGGATGGAGCTAATTCCAACGAACCAGTTTAGATACCATTATAGAAATAAAGAGAAGCCTCTTTTTCTTCATTAGTATTGAAAAATGCTATAGCTATAGAAATGCTTATGTCTCTTTCTGCCAGGTTCATAGTTCTGCTGCTGCTCTAAAGCATTAGTCTGATTTGAAAATGTCTTTCGTCAATCAGCATTTTCCTCTAGATATTAATAATCTCAACACTATTTTCCACTTTTGCAAGTGCTTCACTTTCATACTCAAAAATAAGAAGTCTTAAATCATTGTCTTGAGAACACCCATAAACTTACAGCTTTATTTGTAGGTAAGAGGACTGAATTTTTAATGTATATAAAACCCCCATAAGATGTACACAATTTCGAATCTGACCTGTGTAATACCTGGAGCTCTAAATACCACACATATTCATAGTAAAAACAGCAGCACGAAAAAATAACATCCAAATATCTTCTCAACAAACTCAATATAACGAATTGACTTCTCCTCACTGGTACACTATGTTCACAAGTTATAAATACACCAGAGTTTGCATTAATTGATACACTCTTAAATGATGAATTACCACATTAAAGCTATTTTCACAGCACTTATGAACTGGGCAAATATCTTGTATTTTTAGCATCGCTGTAACAAGTCCTCCAAAGCCAAAGCCCTTCTGCTACCTTTGATTGTCCTCAAGGCACAGCCAAAGATTCCTGAAGGAAGTCCTGACTCAGCTTGGTGTAAATCCTGCTCCCCAGGCCAGCATCCCACTGGGCAGCACTCACTTGTGCAGCAGCACCAGGACAGAGCTCTGGGCCCATGAGGAGCTCTGTCAGCCTTCCAGGTTCTTCCTTCTTTTGTCCAGCCATCCTGCCTGTGCTGTGATTGTCCATCACAACCTGGCTCTGGCCCCAGGGGAAGTCTGGCCTGGCTGCTGAAGGTCATTGCTCACAGGTCTGGGCCCAGGCAGCCCCTCCATGGGCATCAGGTGAAATTGAGTCTTTGTATGGGGCAAAAAAACCCCAAGCAGCGATGGTGCAACACCTGAGAGAAGTTTCCAAAATGCCCTCTTTGTAATGCTGCCACAGAGCAGCCCTGGGTGCTGCCCAGAGAGAGGAGCACTGCCAAGTGACATGAGAGGGACAGGCTGGGGACAGTGTGAGAACACAAAGGGAGGGACACACAGCCATGGTGGGCTGGGGACAGTGTGGGGATGTGGGAACACGAAGGGAGGGACACACAGCCATGTGAGCAGCTCTGCTGAACGCCTCAGGTTGCTTTGAGAAGCAGGAGAAGCCATGAAAGCCCACGAGCAACCCTGGAGTGCTCCTCTCTGCTTGTGCCCAAGCTCGACTGCTGTGGTAATTTCTGGTACAGGATTATTTCTGTCCTGCCCTCTCTGACCTACACACAGGAGATGAGGACTGACTGTGACCTCCACACACCCATCTGCCACTAATCAAATAATTTAATACAAAATAAACTATATGTGCTGGCTCTGCAGCAGGATCCAGAGGCTGAAGCTGAGGTTGGAGCCTTATCAGTGCCTGGTACTGACAGAAAGGCAGGAAGCAGCATCCCAAACTAACAGAATATTTCCTCCCAGCTACAGTTTAATTTAAACACTCCACAAAATCCAACCTCTACTCCATGTGCTGGAGTTTGCAAAGAGCAAAGAACAGCCACAGCCGAAACAGCCCTTTTTACCTGCTCCCTCCCAACAGCTTTGTGGGGCTTTTTTATCTGCAGGTGCAAAGAGTCACCAGGTTGTGACATTTAATTTTATAACAAGTTCACAGAAACAGCTGTCCTTCACTTAAGCAGTATTTAAAGAAATTTTCTTCCATGCCCTTTTGCTAAATCTTATCCATGTTGGTGTCAGGAGGGATAAAAATATCCTTAACACGAGCCAGTCTTTTCTGTAACCGTCTTTGGCACAGGCAGGGAGGTTCGGGCTGGGAGCTGGAGCCTCGGTCCTGCCCACAATCAACACCAACAACACCTTCCCCGAGACCGAGCTTGTGGCAGTGCCTGGAGGGGGCTGAGCAGCCCCTCTGCCTCTCTGCCTCGGGGCTGAGGAAGGAGTAAGACGAGGAAGAGGAAGGAGCACGACACAGTGCTGAGACCCCAGGCCACGCTCAGCTGCACCTTCCCAGCGAGGCACCGGTCACATCACGGCCCAGGGAGGCACCGCAACATCTCTGGGAGGGGCTGGTCCTGCCCTGGGCGTGTAGCCAGAGACTCTTCCAGCTTTTCCTTATCATTCCGTGCTGATGACGGCTGTCACACTCCCCGGCCAATCCCCCACTGCTGCTGCTGTACCATCAGCCAGAGCCCAGACACCACTGCAGTGGGCACGCAGGGAATCCCCCGCGTGTCCACCTCCCTCAGCGGTCCCGCACTCGCTGCCTGCTGGCAGAGACGACACGCAGCAACTTCTCTTTGAGTTGCAGATCAATAATGGCTTGCAGTGTTCCTCCTCCAGTCCACACACCCCGACTCCCGGAGGCTGCTCCGGGATGGGGCTCTGGAGCAGAGTGCAGGACGGCGATCAGCGTTTCGGCATGCCGAGCTTGCTGCTGGCAAGGAAAATTAAAAAGATGAGCCGATACAGAGTAATAGTATGTTTGTAAGAAAATTAAAGATTTGCTCTTCAGCTGTTCCAGGCTGGAGTTAGCAGACAGCTGGCAAATGGGAACGATTGGAAATGATGGAATAGATCAAATTATTTAAATGAGAAAAGAAGAAATTCACCCTAGCCTGGCCCAGCACGTTGACAAAGCAGCTCCCGGTCCGCGGCACGGGCAGCCCTTTGTCTCTGTCACCGAGGTCATTAAACTCCCGGCTGCGGAGCGCGGCCCGGGCGCCCGCCGCGGTACCGCTGCTGCAGCAGCCCCGGCCCCCGGCCCCGGCCCCAAACCCCCCTGCCCGGCCTCTCCCGGCGCCCGCCGGCGGGGACACCGGNAGCGGCTGGAGCTGTGGCTGCCGCGGGACGGGCCGGCGCGGCCGCTCTAAGATGTGCCATGAGCCGCCCGGCCCCGGCGCCGAGCGGCCGCTCCGCCTGAGCCCCGGGCAGCAGCCGCCCGCGTCCCCGCTGCCCCTGGGGCCGTAGGGCCGCGCCGGCCCGCGCCCTCCCCAACGATGCCCCATCTCTGGCCGGCGCTCCGCCGCGTCCTCTGGGAATACTGGGCAGCGCTCCTGGTCGGCGGCTTCTGGGGACAGAGCTCGCATGGGATGCCGCATGTCATCCGGATCGGTAAGGGCCGGCGGCGGCGGCGGGAGAACTTCGGGGCCGGGGCGGAGAGCGCGCTGCCCGGGGCCGCGGCGGGGGATGCGGTACCCGGGGCTGCGGGGTGCGCTGTCCGATGCCGGGGCGGAGGTTCCCCCGTGAAGGATGCCCTGGCCGGGGCTGGGGACGCGCTGCCGGGTGCCGGGGCGGAAGGTGCCGGCGGCGCGGCGAGGCGGGGGCTGTGTCCCGGAACGGAGCGGGCAGCGCTCTCGGTGCGAGCAGCCGCCCCGGGCGAGGTGCGATGGGGGTGCTGGGCACCTTGCGAGGAGGAGAGCAGAGTGCTGTCCCTCTGGAGAGTGGGGTGCTGATTCCCCGGGGAAGGGGAACGCTTTGCTCCCGGAGAGGACGAATGCTTTGCCTCTGGAGAGGGAGGACGCTGAGCCCCCAAAGACGGGGGATGCCGAGCACCCAGAGAGGGGGGATGCTGATTCCCTGGAGAAGGAGGATTTTTGCTCACAGAGATGGGGGATGCCGAGTCCCTGGAGAGGGGGATGCGGAGCTGGTGACGAGGAGAGCTGCGGTACCCGGTGCGAGGAAGGCTGTTGAGCCTGCGGCAATAGGGCGCTGTGCAGAAGTGCTTTGACCCAGGGCTGGATGTGCCCAGAACAAGGGACAGACAGCCCGGGGGGGCCCGCGGCACCGAGTCCCGCTGCCTGGAGGATGCCAGTGGGCTGGCTCCGCTGCAGCTGCTGCTGAGGACCAGGCGTGTTTCATTAAATTGCTGAGGTTCTGGGGAAAATTAATTTTTAATAATGTTACATAAAGTAATTGCACAGATAACATCCTGGGAATGAGTCTGCGATCTTTCTTTTTCTAATTAAACGAGATACTTGTTTTAATCATGTCATGTAAAGAACGGCACTGATTTCTGTTACATCCCATGCACTTTGCCATTGGTACACATTCCCAGGGATTTGCTGTCTGCCCACTAAAAATTACAAGGACAGGTTTACCTGCCTTTTGAGGGTTCAAATTTTAACTCAGAGAAATCAGTGAAAACTGAATAGATTTGCGAATAATTTTAACTGGGGGGAGGGAAAAAAAAGGGTCTTACTTATGCCAGTGCAACTGCACAGCAGCAATGTGAAAGCCAGAAAGAGAAAAATGCTGGTCCTGAGGGACAGGTGCTTTTTGAAGTGAAACACTGTCACCTCCAGCACGGCTTGAAGTGGCTGCGTGGCCCAGATCGTCTCATGGACAAGGGCTTGATTCCTGCAGGGTGAGCATCTGGTCTCCCCCAGATTTCCGTGAATGGGGAGCTCCAGGCAGATGCTATCCCGTGCACATTGTAGTGCCAGAAATATTGGTGGAAAAGGTTAATGGATCTGCCTCCGGGCCTGGGCCCTGGCGGCTGCTGAACTTTCACCAGAGCCAAGCTGTTTAGTATGCTCAGCCTCCGCCTGGAACAGCTGGAAATGTTTTGTGCCACACAAACCCACTCCCAGGAAAGCTCCGTCGCTGCTGACAGGGCGCGCTGGGCTTCGCCAGTCCCGCTGCAGGAGCGGGGAGGAGGTGTCCTGCTGGGAGAGCCCCCCCTGTGTGTCACCAGCCTGTCCCCACCGCCAGCACCGCAGTGCTGTGGCGGAGTTTCCCTCGCCGGCAGGTCCCAGGGCTCTGATCGCCTTTGGGACCCACAGCCGTGTGCGGGGGGCTGTGTCAGCTGGGCTTTGGGCTTGGCAGCTCCTCCTGCTTTGGGCTTGGCAGCAGCGGGCCTGATTCTTGGTGGCCAGAGCCGGCTGCTGCCAGGCTGGCGCTCCGAGGAGGCGGCGAGGGGCAGCTGCAGCTGTGGCAGATGCTCGCGGGGAACGGGCTGAGGCCGCTGGGGCTGGCGGCTGCTGAGACTCCAGGGAACACTCGGCTGGCTCACGGGGGATATTCAGGCTCAGGAGCACNCCCCCTGCCCGGCCTCTCCCGGCGCCCGCCGGCGGGGACACCGGGACCCCGGGGTCATAAGGGACCCCCGAGAGCTTGGGGGACACCGGGCACCCCGCGATCTGGGTGACAGGGCTCCGTCGGGGCAGAAGGAACAGAGGCGCTGCCGGGACTCCCGGGACCCCTTCGCCATCACCCCCAGCCCCGCGGTGCCCGCCGAGAGTCCCCTTGGCATCCCGCCCCGCGCCCGCCGCCGGCGCTGCCCTCGCCCCGGGGGAGCGGGCGGGTGCCGGGGTGTCAGCGGCGTGTCAGCGTGTCG
>VYZP01070327.1:0-17882 GCA_013400635.1 Hypocryptadius cinnamomeus | reverse complement strand
GCCGGGGCGGAGAGCGCGCTGCCCGGGGCCGCGGCGGGGGATGCGGTACCCGGGGCTGCGGGGTGCGCTGTCCGATGCCGGGGCGGAGGTTCCCCCGTGAAGGATGCCCTGGCCGGGGCTGGGGACGCGCTGCCGGGTGCCGGGGCGGAAGGTGCCGGCGGCGCGGCGAGGCGGGGGCTGTGTCCCGGAACGGAGCGGGCAGCGCTCTCGGTGCGAGCAGCCGCCCCGGGCGAGGTGCGATGGGGGTGCTGGGCACCTTGCGAGGAGGAGAGCAGAGTGCTGTCCCTCTGGAGAGTGGGGTGCTGATTCCCCGGGGAAGGGGAACGCTTTGCTCCCGGAGAGGACGAATGCTTTGCCTCTGGAGAGGGAGGACGCTGAGCCCCCAAAGACGGGGGATGCCGAGCACCCAGAGAGGGGGGATGCTGATTCCCTGGAGAAGGAGGATTTTTGCTCACAGAGATGGGGGATGCCGAGTCCCTGGAGAGGGGGATGCGGAGCTGGTGACGAGGAGAGCTGCGGTACCCGGTGCGAGGAAGGCTGTTGAGCCTGCGGCAATAGGGCGCTGTGCAGAAGTGCTTTGACCCAGGGCTGGATGTGCCCAGAACAAGGGACAGACAGCCCGGGGGGGCCCGCGGCACCGAGTCCCGCTGCCTGGAGGATGCCAGTGGGCTGGCTCCGCTGCAGCTGCTGCTGAGGACCAGGCGTGTTTCATTAAATTGCTGAGGTTCTGGGGAAAATTAATTTTTAATAATGTTACATAAAGTAATTGCACAGATAACATCCTGGGAATGAGTCTGCGATCTTTCTTTTTCTAATTAAACGAGATACTTGTTTTAATCATGTCATGTAAAGAACGGCACTGATTTCTGTTACATCCCATGCACTTTGCCATTGGTACACATTCCCAGGGATTTGCTGTCTGCCCACTAAAAATTACAAGGACAGGTTTACCTGCCTTTTGAGGGTTCAAATTTTAACTCAGAGAAATCAGTGAAAACTGAATAGATTTGCGAATAATTTTAACTGGGGGGAGGGAAAAAAAAGGGTCTTACTTATGCCAGTGCAACTGCACAGCAGCAATGTGAAAGCCAGAAAGAGAAAAATGCTGGTCCTGAGGGACAGGTGCTTTTTGAAGTGAAACACTGTCACCTCCAGCACGGCTTGAAGTGGCTGCGTGGCCCAGATCGTCTCATGGACAAGGGCTTGATTCCTGCAGGGTGAGCATCTGGTCTCCCCCAGATTTCCGTGAATGGGGAGCTCCAGGCAGATGCTATCCCGTGCACATTGTAGTGCCAGAAATATTGGTGGAAAAGGTTAATGGATCTGCCTCCGGGCCTGGGCCCTGGCGGCTGCTGAACTTTCACCAGAGCCAAGCTGTTTAGTATGCTCAGCCTCCGCCTGGAACAGCTGGAAATGTTTTGTGCCACACAAACCCACTCCCAGGAAAGCTCCGTCGCTGCTGACAGGGCGCGCTGGGCTTCGCCAGTCCCGCTGCAGGAGCGGGGAGGAGGTGTCCTGCTGGGAGAGCCCCCCCTGTGTGTCACCAGCCTGTCCCCACCGCCAGCACCGCAGTGCTGTGGCGGAGTTTCCCTCGCCGGCAGGTCCCAGGGCTCTGATCGCCTTTGGGACCCACAGCCGTGTGCGGGGGGCTGTGTCAGCTGGGCTTTGGGCTTGGCAGCTCCTCCTGCTTTGGGCTTGGCAGCAGCGGGCCTGATTCTTGGTGGCCAGAGCCGGCTGCTGCCAGGCTGGCGCTCCGAGGAGGCGGCGAGGGGCAGCTGCAGCTGTGGCAGATGCTCGCGGGGAACGGGCTGAGGCCGCTGGGGCTGGCGGCTGCTGAGACTCCAGGGAACACTCGGCTGGCTCACGGGGGATATTCAGGCTCAGGAGCACCCCTGGGGGCTCTGTGGAGATGTTTAGTGTCGACTCTCAGTGCCTCAGTTGTCCTGAAAATGGATTTTCTAGGCTCAAAGCAATTGCACAAAAGGACAGAGGAGATTTCAATGCAGAGACTGCTGCCAGCCCTCCACGAAAGCGCTTGGGTCGGCTGCAGCTCTGCTCCCCTTCAGCGGGCAGGCAGGGAGGGACAGAGGAGGCAGGGAGAGATGGAGGCAGGGAGGGATGGAGGCAGGCAGGCAGGGATGGAGGNTCGGGGTGTGTGTGTGTCGGGGGTGTGTGTCAGGGGGTGTGAGTGTGTCGGTGTGTGCACGCTCCACTCCGGGGCTTTGCGCGAGCCGCGCATCAGCGGTAGGAGGGGACAGAGCCGCTCCTGGGGCGCACCGGCAGCCCCGGCTCCGCAGGTGCCGCCCGACCGGCACCGGCACCGCACGGCTCGGCCCGGCTCGCCACGGCTCGGCTCGGCTCGGCACGGCGCGGAAGGGAGCGGCTGGAGCTGTGGCTGCCGCGGGACGGGCCGGCGCGGCCGCTCTAAGATGTGCCATGAGCCGCCCGGCCCCGGCGCCGAGCGGCCGCTCCGCCTGAGCCCCGGGCAGCAGCCGCCCGCGTCCCCGCTGCCCCTGGGGCCGTAGGGCCGCGCCGGCCCGCGCCCTCCCCAACGATGCCCCATCTCTGGCCGGCGCTCCGCCGCGTCCTCTGGGAATACTGGGCAGCGCTCCTGGTCGGCGGCTTCTGGGGACAGAGCTCGCATGGGATGCCGCATGTCATCCGGATCGGTAAGGGCCGGCGGCGGCGGCGGGAGAACTTCGGGGCCGGGGCGGAGAGCGCGCTGCCCGGGGCCGCGGCGGGGGATGCGGTACCCGGGGCTGCGGGGTGCGCTGTCCGATGCCGGGGCGGAGGTTCCCCCGTGAAGGATGCCCTGGCCGGGGCTGGGGACGCGCTGCCGGGTGCCGGGGCGGAAGGTGCCGGCGGCGCGGCGAGGCGGGGGCTGTGTCCCGGAACGGAGCGGGCAGCGCTCTCGGTGCGAGCAGCCGCCCCGGGCGAGGTGCGATGGGGGTGCTGGGCACCTTGCGAGGAGGAGAGCAGAGTGCTGTCCCTCTGGAGAGTGGGGTGCTGATTCCCCGGGGAAGGGGAACGCTTTGCTCCCGGAGAGGACGAATGCTTTGCCTCTGGAGAGGGAGGACGCTGAGCCCCCAAAGACGGGGGATGCCGAGCACCCAGAGAGGGGGGATGCTGATTCCCTGGAGAAGGAGGATTTTTGCTCACAGAGATGGGGGATGCCGAGTCCCTGGAGAGGGGGATGCGGAGCTGGTGACGAGGAGAGCTGCGGTACCCGGTGCGAGGAAGGCTGTTGAGCCTGCGGCAATAGGGCGCTGTGCAGAAGTGCTTTGACCCAGGGCTGGATGTGCCCAGAACAAGGGACAGACAGCCCGGGGGGGCCCGCGGCACCGAGTCCCGCTGCCTGGAGGATGCCAGTGGGCTGGCTCCGCTGCAGCTGCTGCTGAGGACCAGGCGTGTTTCATTAAATTGCTGAGGTTCTGGGGAAAATTAATTTTTAATAATGTTACATAAAGTAATTGCACAGATAACATCCTGGGAATGAGTCTGCGATCTTTCTTTTTCTAATTAAACGAGATACTTGTTTTAATCATGTCATGTAAAGAACGGCACTGATTTCTGTTACATCCCATGCACTTTGCCATTGGTACACATTCCCAGGGATTTGCTGTCTGCCCACTAAAAATTACAAGGACAGNTGGGCTTTGGGCTTGGCAGCTCCTCCTGCTTTGGGCTTGGCAGCAGCGGGCCTGATTCTTGGTGGCCAGAGCCGGCTGCTGCCAGGCTGGCGCTCCGAGGAGGCGGCGAGGGGCAGCTGCAGCTGTGGCAGATGCTCGCGGGGAACGGGCTGAGGCCGCTGGGGCTGGCGGCTGCTGAGACTCCAGGGAACACTCGGCTGGCTCACGGGGGATATTCAGGCTCAGGAGCACCCCTGGGGGCTCTGTGGAGATGTTTAGTGTCGACTCTCAGTGCCTCAGTTGTCCTGAAAATGGATTTTCTAGGCTCAAAGCAATTGCACAAAAGGACAGAGGAGATTTCAATGCAGAGACTGCTGCCAGCCCTCCACGAAAGCGCTTGGGTCGGCTGCAGCTCTGCTCCCCTTCAGCGGGCAGGCAGGGAGGGACAGAGGAGGCAGGGAGAGATGGAGGCAGGGAGGGATGGAGGCAGGCAGGCAGGGATGGAGGCAGGCAGGGATGGAGGCAAAGAGGGAGAGATGGAGGCAAGGAGGGAGGGATGGAGGCAAAGGTGAAGGGATGGAGGCAAGGAGGGGGAGATGGAAGCAGGCAGGCAGGGATGGAGGCAGGGAGGGATGGAGGCAGGCGGGCAGGGATGGAGGCAGGCGGGCAGGGATGGAGGCAGGGAGGCAGGCAGGGAGGGATGGAGGCAGGCGGGCAGGAAGGGAGGAAGGGTTGCCCGCTGCAGGAGCACAGCTATGCCACTGCCAGCACTGCCGTGCCTTCCACAGGAACGGTCTCGCCTTACCTGCTGAGGAATCCCACAACAGTCAGCCCCTCATCGAGCCACCTTTTTGATCAGTAAAGTAAGAAACTTAAAAGATCAGAAAAAAGGCTTTAATCGGGGCTGCAGGGAGATCTGTGTTTACCTTCTCTCTCAGCTAAAACTGGCATCATTTTGTGACCTCTTTTTCAGCCCACTGGAAAACTGCAGCTTCTTGCCCTGCATTAATTTGTGCAAAGCTGCCCTGGCTTTCAAGTAATTATTTTAATTATTAGGTTATGCCGAGAAGTGCAGAACACTTAAGTAACTATTGGTTTAGCACTGAAAATCAAACCAGAGAGAAAGCAGGTAACTTCTCAAAGCTCTCTTTTTTCCCTGTGAAGCTGACTATTAAAATAAATACAGGGAGAGATATGTAAGAAAGGGAAGAAAAAGCCAAAAGCGCTCTTTCTCCCACCAGTAAAATAGAAATATTTAATCTACACATCTAAACATAATCTATACATGCACCCGTACAAAGAAAATCTGTGCCTTGTTACAGGATGGGTTTTTTAAAGCAGGAGTTGGTGTCTGAAGCTTATTCAACAGCTGCTCGGTTATTACGCAATCTGTTAAATATTTGAGAATGCCTTATCAGAAAACACCACCCGAGTGCTCCATTCAGCTCCGAGTTCCCTGGAGCAGAGGCAGAGGAGGGCGGTGGTGTGAGGAGCTGCCCGTGTTCACCCCGCTGAGGGATCCAGCTCTGCTGCCCGCCCTCACTGCGGCTGAGCTCCGGCACATCACACCTGGCACCAGGAGCTGCTGAGCATTTGCAACATCGCAGCTAAAAGCAGTGCCAGCGAGGTGTTACGGGACCCTGGAGAGCCCGTTTGGCTAACCTTGCACTCGGATTAAAAAGCAGTAGTAGCACCCTTCAGCGCACAGACAGAGCCTGATGCCATTTTGTAGAGCTGATGGCACCGTCCCTGACAAAGCAGGGCGGAATGGTGGAGCAGGACTGGCGGCTCCAGCAGACCCGTTCCAGCCTTCTGCTTTGCTGAAGCATCACCAGGAATTCCTCCGGGTGATTCTTTTGAGGAATGGTGTGTTAGTGAGACACACGTGCAGATCTGATGCCAACGGGTTGGGATCAGTAAATTGTAAAGAACAGACCCCTGGCACTGGGCAGGCAGCAGGAGCTGGATTTGGGGGGTTCTGAGTGGGTTTGCACTCAGGTGCTGCTGAGAAGGTGACACCACACTGCCCTGGTGCCATCATTGCCCTTGGCCACCCCACTCCTGCCAGGAGTGCCCCTGATGTGCCCCCTCTGTGGGCAAGGGGACAGGCAGGGTCCCAGCCCACCCTTGGGTCCCCCCAGCCCCAGCTGTGTGCCCCTCTGCAGGAGGAGTGTGCCAGGCCAGGGAATGGCTTCATTTTCCTTGCTGCATTATAAAAGGCATCACCTCCACATCTGGGTCCTCACTTTTGTGCCAGGTTTTTTGCTGAGGTTCTATTCCTGCAGATATTAGTGGCAATAATCCCCCCTCAAGCATGTCTGACACTCCCACTCCTGTATCTCTGAAGTCACTGTGAGCAGGATCAGTCTCCAGCAAAGCTTTTAAACAAACAACCCTGCGTGAGGAATTTATCGGATTTTATTTCTTGTAGTGTCTTTCTAAGCCGTGTTTGCATAGAGAAGGGGTCAGAGCATTGATTGTTTGTATGATTTGCAAGTAACACAGAAAATACAATCAAATTGGAATCCGTGTGAGAAAAATATCATTGATTATTTACACAAATACATAGAAAACAAATTCTGTGGATAATTATCCTGCTCTGTGTGATTGGCTTTTCTGAGGCTTATTATGCCTGTCAGGAATTTTATTTTGAAACCACCTTCCCACACTCTGCAAATGAAGTTGTATTTTTAAAAATGAAGCAGAAACAGGCTTTTCCAGGCTGAAAAGGCAGAGCCCAAGGGCTGGGAGCTGCACAGACACGGGGGACATGAATGCTGGAGCGGGAGTCCTCAGCAAGGCAGTTACAGGGTTTTCCTGCCCAGCTCGTGCCTGGTGACCAGAGTGGCCAGTGTTCTTTGGGGAAGCTGGCAGGGGATGGCACCAGGGTGGTTTTAAATCCCTTATTGCCTTTGTAGCTTCTCCTGCATTCCCTTGGGCATTTCTGTGACCGTGCACCCACTGCTCAAGCATTTCATGGTTGATAAAGTTATTTCAGGTCACGAGACGTTTTGTGTGTCAGATAACACATTCTGGTAATTTCAGCAGGATAGGAGGGCGGCAGTGTAAATTGTTTGGTGGTAAATGAATTCTGAATACATTTGAATAACAATGTTAACTCTTTATCGCAGAATAGTCTAATTATTTGATCTTGGCATTCTCTCGAGAACTTCATACAGGAAATTAAGATCAAACCACATAGCAGAAAAGAATAGACTCTCATTTATCACGAGGCAGGAGAGACACCAAAGCAGACAGCTCTGTGCTGGGCTGCTGCCTCGGGGCACTTGGACACCCTCGGATGGGGGCAGCAGGGTGTGGGCACAGCTTCAGGGATGAGGGAGCCTTGGTGGGCTGGTTGTGCATGGAGAGAGGTGGCTGCACATCTCCTGACACCAGGACACTGTGAGACACACCGGGACACCCTGACACACCCTGGGACACACTGACACACACTGGGACACACTGACACACCCTGGGACACAGTGACACTCACCAGGACACTGTGACACACACCAGGACACACAGACACACACCAGGACACACAGACACACCCTGGGACACAGTGACACACACCAGGACACAAAGACACACACCAGGACACACAGACACAGATCAGGACACACTGACATACCCTGGGACACAGTGACACACACCAGGACACACTGACACACGCTGGGACACAGTGACACACACCAGGACACACTGACACACGCTGGGACACAGTGACACACACCAGGACACACTGACACACGCTGGGACACAGTGACACACACCAGGACACACACCGGGACACAGACATACACCAGGACACACTGACATACCCTGTGACACAGTGACACACACCGGGACACACTGACACACACCAGGACACACTGACACACACCAGGACACAGTGACACACACCAGGACACAGTGACACACACCGGGACACACTGACACACACCAGGACACAGTGACATGCTCCTGTGGCATGGCACCTCCTCTCGTGCTGCAGTGTCACCTCTGGTTTTACCACCAGCAGGTGCAAATCCTCCTCTATGACCCGAATCTCTGCATCTCGGGTGTTTTTATTAATGAACCGAGCAGAGGCTGATGCTGGGAGGAGGTTCCTGTAGAGCCTGCCCGGCGCAGCCCGCACGGAGCGACGCTGAACTCGTTCTGTCTCCGGCAGAGCTGGCTCCCTTCTCCCCGGGCAACGAGGCACTCCTTGGGTACAGAGCAGCACTTCCAGGGAATCAGCGCTCCCGAAGGAAACCCAGCTTCCCCGCCTGTCGCGATATGCGCTGGCGCCCAGCCGGGCCCCGCATCGGCAGAGGGCAGTGCCCCGCCGCGGCTCCCGCACCCTGCTCCCGGAGCAGCGCGGATCTCCAGCGCTGGCACCGAGCTGTGCCAGCTGTGCCAGCAGAGATGCTGGAGATCTGGAGTCTCCTCCCGGGGCAGAGCGGATCTCCAGCGCTCGCACCGAGCTGTGCCAGCAGAGCTGGAGATGTTGGAGTCTTTTCTCCCAGAGCACAGAGAATCCCCAGCGCTCGCACCGAGCTGTGCCAGCAGAGATGCTGGAGATGCTGGAGTCTTCTCCCGGGGCAGAGCGGATCTCCAGCTCTCGCACGGAGCTGTGGAGATGCTGGAGTCTCTCCTCCCGGAGCAGAGAGAATCCCCAGCGCTCGCACCGAGCTGTGCCAGCAGAGATGCTGGAGATGCTGGAGTCTTCTCCCGGGGCAGCGCGGATCTCCAGCGCTGGCACCGAGCTGTGCCAGCAGAGATGCTGGAGATGCTGGAGATGCTGGAGTCTCCCCTCCCGGGGCAGCGCGGATCTCCAGCGCTGGCACCGAGCTGTGCCAGCAGAGATGCTGGAGATGCTGGAGATGCTGGAGTGCAGCGCGGATCTCCAGCGCTGGCACCGAGCAGTGCCAGCAGAGCTGCGCTGCTGGAGTCTCTCGTGGAGGAGACACGGTGGCAAATCCGCCCGGCGCGGTGTTTGTAGCCAGCGTTAAGCCTCCTAATCCAGTGTAATGTGTGTCTCCCCAGTTTCGCCATCTCCTTCCCCTCCTCTCGGCTGCAGCCTTACCGCGGTGCTGCCTGGGCTGTTCCCTGTGCACAGCAGAGGACGGGTGTGGAAGTCTCTGGGAAAGGCAGATAGCGAGTTGAAAGCACCAGAGCCACGGGCGAGGGGGGATAGAGGGAAATGTTGAGAGGAACTGAGAGCTGAACGAGAGGATAAGAGCTGCTTCATGGCAGGAATAGATGTGGAACAGGAATGCTGTGTCCCTCAGAGAATCCAGCTCGGTTTGCCAGGCAGGGATTGTCGCAGTGTGGGCCGGTGCAGAGGGGATTTAAATGGGATGGGGGCTCATGCATTGATACATCGATTCGTGTTACTGACAGTGAAAACAGGGACGATGTGCTGCTATTTACCACTTATAAGAAAGACTAAAATTGATGCAGGTCCTTAGCACAAGCAAGAGCTCTTAAAGCAGGTGGAGGGCTCAGCTCATTGCTTCGTCATTGCTCCTGCACCAGCTTTTCTTTGTGGTTGCATTTGTTAACCCTTTCTGCCTCCTCTCACCCCCCTTTGCTGTGCTGCCCCTGGGGAAGCCACAGCTTCACTGCTCAGGTTTGCACTGTGAGACTCTCACCATGCCAGCATTTCCTGGGTCCTTGTGCTTTAAATCTGCAGCGAGACACTGAGCCTGAACACACAAATTTGTGACTGCTCTGTTATTTCTGGCAGGGAAGATCATCAGGAAAACGTGGTTCAGCTGCAAACGGCTGAGGAGAGCGTGGGGTACCCCTGCGTCAGAGGCAACCCCAGCGCTGCTCTGAGCTTCCCCCACGCTGCTCAGCTCTGCAGCACTGGCAGGAAGAGAGGAGAGCAGACACCAGCCTTGGGCACCACACAGTATCTGTGTTATTTAATATGTTAGTCCAGGGACCTCGTAAGACTTCAGCTTTTTCACTGTGTCCCAGCCAACAAGCTGCACTCCCTGTGTGGGGTCAGATTCAGAGAATAAAAATCAGAAGTGGGAAGTAATAAGGGAACAACTGGCACATTCTGTATCAGCTCGTTGTGCCTGGGACATTCAGCACAGCAGTGTGACCTGGAAAGCAGCAGGAGGAACTGGGCTTCCAAAGGCATGGACTGTCTGGGGACATTTGGAGAAGTTTTTAAGCAGACAAATAAACCAAAGGCACAAAACAAAGACTTAAAAATTACATAAATGTACAGATAAATTCTTGAATTTGGGCCTTGCACTTTGCTCATTGCTCTGGAAATTGGGCACTGGGGATCCCCTCTAAGGGGTACCCAGCTCCCCTGGGACTGGAGCACTCAGTGTTACACAGGCTTTTGAGACAAAGTCCAATTTATCCTTGGCACCTGCAAGCAGCAGCTTCAGGAGCACCAGCTGGGTGGAAATGGTGGTTCCTTCCTCCAGTAAGGACTGGGATGAGGCCACTGACTGCCCTGGCAGAGGCCACTGGGCACTCATTACCTGGTAATGACATCTGACTGCTGCGGCATGTCCTTTGTTCCCAGTGGGGACTTGGGGGTGAACAGAGCAGATCTCTGAACTCACCAGCTCCCAGGTGAGTAGGAACATTCCTAAAATAACAGAGCTGGTACTGCAGAGCCCAAACTTGATTAGAGCCGTGGAAGTGTACGGGGAGAGGAGAGCCGGCGTCGCCGTGGGCGGCTTCCCCCCACTCTAATGAATAGACGGCTGTCAGCTCGCACTCTTCTCCCAGGATGGAACAGTAAATAAAATCTGGTATAACCCCCAAATTTAGCTGAGTTACAGCTGTCTATGGGGACTGAGGTGTTAGACTTGTTGGCTAGTTTTGCAGTGAATTCGAAGCACTCTGAGGGAAGTCACCGCAGTGATTTTAAATTCCACCCCCTGTGAGACACCATGCCTGCCTGGGTGCTTGGGCTGAGGGGGCTTTTTCCTGGCTGCAGCAGAAGTTTTGTGTTGGGAACAGGGTGGATTCTGTCCTGAATGGAACAAACAGCCACGGCACCCGCTCAGCAGAGGAGACAAGGCTGGATGTCATAGAATCTCAGAATGCTTTGGGTTGGAAGGGACATCAAAGCTCAGCTCATTCCACCCCCCTGCCATGGGCAGGGACACCTTCCACTGTCCCAGGTTGCTCCAAGCCCTGTCCAACCTGGCCTTGGGCACTTCCAGGGATGGGGCTGATGCACCCCTGGGGCTCTGTCAGATCACCCTGCCCGCTGCTGGTACAAAGAACAGCCCCTCAGCCATGCCAGGGAGGTTCCCTCCCTACAGGGCCTTGGGACAGACACCAGTCCTGTAGCACTGCAGAACTCTGAGATTATATTCTTTTATCAGATGTGCAGCAAAAGGTACATCATGATTAACCTTAAAAGCTTAAGCTTTTTCTTTGCTTGTGCGAGACAGATTTATAATATTTTCCCTTTCTTTTTTAACACTGGATTCTTAGTGCAGACAGTGATTTATTGAACAATCAATTTCCTTATCTGCGTAACACATTCAGGCGATCCATCAACGCCAGATAATCAATCCAGCTCGGGATTTTAAGTGTATATATGTATACTTGTATATATATTTTCCTCCTGTACTGTTGTCAGGCCAAGTAATGTCTCCCTTTCTTTGCTCCTTTCCTTTCCCAGTGACTTCTGTTTATGGTGTGTAAAAGAAACCCCCCAACGTTATATTACACCTTGTAAGTTTTACGGTACTTGAGAGGTTTATGTGCTATGAATGTAAAGGGCAATGCAATAACGCAAAGGGCAGTGAGACATTTTTAAGCGCAGAAGGATATACACAGAGCTGTGGAGATAAATCTGGGTGGATAATCGTCCCACTGTGTCTCTCCTATTTATGAGAGGAAAAGACATTCACTGCAAATCATGCTTCAGGTCACTCGTGCTCTGGTCTCTGCTCTGCTCTGCATTATTGGCTGCTTTAACTGCTCTTAATCTGCTTTGGGGTCTCTGCCCTGGTTTGGAGCAGTCCTGGCCCAGGGGGCTCAGCCCAGGTGGGGTGTGATTCCCCATGGCTGGGGTGGTACATTGGTGCAGCTCAAGGACTGGTGTGAAAAACGCCAGTCACTTGTTTTAAAATTTGTAAGTTTAATAGTAATAAAATGGTCATAAAAATAGTAAAATATAAATACATAAATTATATATATATATATAATATATATAAATAAAAATAAATTTTATATATATAAATATAAATCAGAGCAATAAGAATTTGGACAATCAGAGTTAAGACAATAAAGGACAATAAAAAAGCAAAGAATTACGAACCTTTGGATGCTTTCCTCAAAAAAGCATGGCTCACTAACAAAGGATTAACCCTTAAAAGCAATAGCCTGTTGCATATTCATATATTGCATACATGATGCAAACATTCCTTTCAAACTAGGGATTTTTCTGTTTATTGTCAATTTCTCCTTCTTCATCTTGTAAATCAGGTTTGGCTCCACGGAGGCTGAAATGAGGTAGAAGGAGCCTGGTTCTTCCTGCAGTATTTCTTCTCTTGGGATTTTCGTGTCTTGTTGCTGTTATCTCTGTGTGAAGAATTTCTTGATTATCTTATCCACTCCTTGAGCTAGTTAGAAAAGTATCTTACATCACATAGTTTCTATTTTAATACTATGTTGTAGCCTAAAACAATATTTAACACACTACTTAAAAGGATTAATACAGCATAACTTTCTAACACAACACATATAATATTCATTTGAATATTTGCAAAAACCCAATCATATAATACACATTTTTCACAACTGGGGTACATGGAATTCGATGTGTCTGTCCTCTGTGAGTTGGGAAAGGGCTGAGCTGGGGAAGGAACTGTAGGAGGGAGTAAGAGGAGTCACAGCTGCCAAGTCTGGAGCTTATGGGTGGTTTTGCTAGGAAAGAGGAGCCTGGTTCAGCCTCCTACAGTCTGAGTGTTTGCTGCTGGGGTTTGGGCTGGGCAGGAAACCGTTCTGAGAACAGGTCTGGGAACTTCAGCTAACACTGCTCCTACAGGAGAGGAACTTCTCGGGGCATTCAGATTTCTGAAACAATCAAGCATGAATCCCTCTCAAATGTGAATATTCAGAATTCAGCATTTGCAATTAGCAGTAGAATTGGAGACCAAATGCCATTACTTTCAGAGGTCAAGATAAGTTGTACACAAAGGTCACTGTTCCATGTGCTTCGTTCAAAATCCAATTTGTTTTTTGGGCTTACAATGGCAGAAACGCTGATGATTTTGCTGTTGCCACATGTTAGGTACTTTCTGTGCAGGAAAAAAATTTGCCTTAATTACTTTCAGTTTTAACTGTCTGGCACAGAGCTGAGATTTTCCTGATTTGAAGCATCTCATCAAAAGTTGAGAACTTAACTGAGACTGAAAACCTCGTGGTGTGGCAGAGCCCCATGGAGCTCCCAGGAGCAGGAGCTGGTGGCTGCTGTCCTGCTTCCCATGGTGACAGCAGCGCTCCAGAATGTCCCTGGGATGGGAGGAGGGGAGAAGAAGCTGCAGGAGAATCCTCAGAATCCATGTCCCTCCCATCCAAGCAGTTCTGCAGAGCCCAGCACCTCCTGCAGCTCCAGGTGCCGTTTGTTTCAGCAGCAATGCCATTACCATTTTAAGCTGAACCAGGGACCTGTAAAAAGGGTGTTCTTGGTTTAAATCTCTGGTCTATAAAATCTTAAGGACCTGCTCTTTCTTTATAGGGAAAGAAAACCATTTTCTTCCTCATTTTATGCACTTTTCTTCTTGCGAATTTTTATTTCTGCAAAAGCAGTTTTTGTCATCTTTGCTTAGACAAAATTCAAAGTAAGACCCTGGATGTTTTGCTTCAGGGTGGCATCTCAGCTTGGCTCATAATATTTGAATGGGAATAGGATCTGCAGTTTTCTTTCCTATTCACGTACATCACAGCAAAAATGTTGTCCAGAATGGGTGTTGCAAAATCTTAGATGAAGCTGATAATATTTTTTAAAATGTAGGGCTTGTCACTGCACAGTTTACCAAATTTCCTTTAGGTTAAGGTTACAAATGACGTGTTGAATACAAGAAATTCTCAGTTCTTTGAACAGCTACCTTCTACCCTGTGGTGCATTCCACTAGCCAGAACTGACTTTGGATATGTGCCTATCTATTTATAAAGGATCAGTAAATAAAATAGTCAGAACCATCTTCACTTAATTTTCTTAGACATTAATGCAGTGGTTTCTATTAGAGTGGTTTTCTTTTCTGCAGTGTAACTTCATCTATAAAATGTGGCAATTTCAGTTGCTGGATCCATTTCCTCCTGCTGAAGGGAGAGCAATGGCACACAGCACCCAAAATCCAGCCTGAGCTGCAGATCCCCCTCTTTACACTTTGGATTTTCATTTACTTTAGAATGTTTCTAAAATTCCCCCCTAACTGACTGTCACTCCCTTTCCTTCTCTCTCCTACTCCAAGGATCCCACACACACACACACTCTTGGTGGCCCTGGCACAGCCACTCCCTCTGTGACTTTCAGCTCAGCTGCTGAGCTCCCCTCCTCATCCCCAGGCCTCAAAAGTGAAGAGATGAACACAGCTGAACTCCTGAACAAGCTGTACTTCCTGGTATTTTAAGAAAACGCTGAATTTTAAGAAAATTCAGAGTTTCCTCAGCAGCTGGATGAGATTTTTGCTTGGGAACAGAACCCCCAGAATGTTCCTGGCTTCCTGAAGATGCTGTGGGGTGCCACCAGCCTGGGTGACAGCACTGGTGACACTCTGAGCACCCACACTGACCCCACCACCACGTGCACATGATTTAAAGGGAAGTTTCCCCCCAGCCCGGTGCCCATGGATATTTAATGCTGGCCCAGGCACCTGGTCTCTATATTCTGTGTTATTAAGGTCATTCTATGTGGTTACACGACTCTTTGTGCTCTGTGTTTGTGGGGGAACCAATTTCCATATGAATTATGGAAGTTGATACCAACAGGGCTGTAATTCGTAAATTGTTCTGACAGCAACATTTTGTAACAGAACACAGAGAAACCAGGGTAATAAAACTTGCCATTAAGGGAGTGGACTTGTGAGTCCTAGAAAGAAATCTTGTCCAAGGATTATTTATGATCACTGCACACCAAAATGTGTTTTTGCATTTTTATTGCTGGCAAATTACTTGTAAACCCACCAGGGAGCTAATGATTTTTCCTCTGAGGCCATGCAACTTCATTTTGGTTTATATATATCCATTTCTGCTACCAGTTAAGCTGTCACTTTTGATTTAGATTAACAATAATTATTTCAAAATAGCTCAGGTGTTAAAGGGTTAACTGTCCTTTGACTCCAGCTGACAAAATCGACAGGACAGTGATCCAAAGGAGAAGGTGCTGCCTGGGCAGGTTTTCCCTGGATCACTGAAAAGGTGCTAACCACCTCTAATGGGGAGCAGGATTATTTATGTTCTTCTGCAGCTCCTCGTTAATTTTTCAGAGCACTTGCTTGAAGAGTTCCGACTTCTCGGCTCCTTCATTAGTGTTACCTGCTCAACAGCGTGCAGCAGGGGAGGTGACACTTCTGAAAGGAGCATTTCTGCTTTCCAGGGGGAGGACAAGGAGCTGGGAGCAGGGCGAGGTTTTAGAGAGGTTTTAGCCTCCCCAGTGGGTCTGGCTGGTGCAGGGGCGCAGTGGCCCCAGCCTGCCCAGTGGCTCCTGTGAAAAACACCAATCAGGTGTTTTTAAAATTTTAAACGTTTAATAGTAATAAAATTGTTATAAAAATAGTGATATAATTAGAGTAATAAAAATTTGGACAATTGAGATTAGGACAATATGAGACAATAAAAACAAAGAGTTACAGACAGTCCAGGTACCTCTTTGTGGGCAAAATAAGCCCGAAAAAGGACCCACGTTTACAGAGGATTAACCCTTAAAAGCAATGCCTGTTGCATATTCATACATCTCATACATGATGCATAAATTCCATTCAAACAAAGGATTCTGTCTGCTCAGTGTCAGCTTCTTCCTCTCAATCCTGACTGTGTCTTCAGGGCTCAGGAGGCAGGAAGAAGTTCGTTTCTTCTGATAAGGGAGCAATAAATTCTCTTTCTCTGAAAGATTTAGGTGTCCTGTGGCTGCTATCTGGTGAAAGTCCTTTCTTTAAAAAAGGTATCTTACATAGCATAGTTTCTATTTTAACATTATGTTATAACCTAAAACTATATCTAACACACTACTTAAGAAAATTAATACAGCATAACTGTCTAACACAACACATACAATATTCATTTGAATATTTGCGAAAAGCCCATCATAAAATATGTATTTTTCACACTCCCATCTCCCAGGGCTGGTTGCCCTTGCTGAGCCACCCTGGAGCCCTCCAGGGCAGTGCAGCTGTCCCAGTCGCTGCACACGGTGGCTTTTCCAGCATCACTGAGGGGTCCCTGTGCCAGAGTTTCAGGTGTGTTGGAACCCAGGACACCTCTGGCTGCCCTCTGAGGGGGCTCAGAGACCTTGGCGTGGAGTCAAAAACACCTGTGCCTTTGATTTTAGCCCATGGAAAAAGTTACCAACTTTGTGTGAAGATTTACAAGCCACAAGAGTTTGAGCAGAATAGTAGTTAATTTGTCAAAGGGTGAAAAAGTAGAATTTTGGGGTTTTAGAATGGGGGTTCAAGAGGCAAGATGGAGGAATCTGGGCATGTCCTGTCCTTTCTTCTCCTTCTTCTTGTCCTCCATCTTCTGCTGTGATGGTGACACTTTTGGATTGGTTCAGAGTAGAGACAGACTGTCTAACACAGGTGATAGGTATTGGAAAATTATTGTAAATAAAGTACATGTAGTTCTTAGTATAAAATGTCAACACCACCCCAAGGGCGGGCAGTGTGCCACAAACCAACCTGCTGGACAGATCTCAGCTGGTCAGGGAAAGAATGTTATAAATAAGGAAAAATAAACAACCTTGGAAAGCAGAACTGATGAATCTCAAGTTCTTCTTTGGTTGCGGGGCTGGGAGAAAAAAGACTTTCAAACACCTTGGGGTCATCTCAACCCCAGAACCCCGTCACAGGTTCAGCCATCGCTGCTCCTGCTCCCATCCTGCCAGCCAGGCTGAGTTCAGCTGTGCCCCCCGTTGTGTTCTGCCCCCCAAATGTCACCAGGGCCTCTGTGTCACTTCACAGGACAGCAGCTTTTACCCACTCCTCCTAGGGATGCTCCAGTCACTCACAGCAGGAACACCCCGGCTGCAGGGAGCAGCAGGCAGCTCAAGATCAGCCTTACAAAGGTTAAGGGAGCACTAAATTATTCCTGGCCGTGGCTCCCAGGGTGATGACACCTCTTTTTTATGTGATGTGCAGCCTTGGACAGACTTTCCTGGAGCTGCCCCCAGGGATCACTCAGTGCCCACCCATTGTTGTCAGGCCAGCTGGCATCCCCTGGGCACAAGTAGCAAATGGAAGGAGATGTTTGTTAGATTTTGGGGGTCATGGGACATTTGTACATTCATTACCAAAGTCAGTAATGACTAATTGCAGTTTTGATCATAACAGAGCATTTTGTTAGAGCCACATTTCCTTTATGGATTTTCAAAGCCTTATTTTTAGAGAAATTGTTTTTGATCTGTTGTTGGCTCCTGTTCTGCTCTATTACAGACTCCCTGCATGGCTTTGAACAAATGACTTTGCTCTTCTGTGCCTTAATTCTGTACTTGTAAAATAGGGCTGAGCACACTACCAGCTCCTCTGGGCTGTGGGAATGGGAAGGGTTTAGAGCCTGCAGATGTCAGTAGCCGAGCTTGCCACACCCAGCAGGATCTTTGAGGCAGAACAAACAGATATGAGCAGGCACAGCCCTATTACCAGTGAAATACTGAGATTATAACCCAGGACTCTCTGACTGGAGCAATTCTGGGGGAAAAAAAGAGAGTATCCTAAATACACTTAACTGCTTATTTAATGTAGATTTTAAAAGTTATTTATCGAAATTTAGCAACTGTTTACTCAATCCAGTACTGGAAAGCATTTAAAACATACTCTTAATAATCCCTTTGTATTTAACTAATGTACAATAGCGTGTGCTATTACATTGCAATTACATCCTATTTGAGACACTTAATTAAAAGGGAGGCTGTAATGAGCTCCCAATTGTTTGGCTCCTCAGCCAGACCCACACGATGGAGGATTCTGCCTGTGAGAGGGTGCCAGGCACATCCTGGAATGACACAGTGGCAGCGTGGAGCTGCTGCATGTGAGGCTGGGTCTGTGTGAGGCTGGGTCT
>VYZP01070322.1:0-35264 GCA_013400635.1 Hypocryptadius cinnamomeus | reverse complement strand
GGGGGTGGCGGGGGGAGGAGGTGGCTTATTCCGCACGGCCGCGGCGGGGGCTCCGCCAGCCCGCCCGCCCGCCGCACGGCGGGAGCCTGGGACGGCGCCCGGGGACGCTCCAGCCCTTAATTTCTCTTCCCCCCTTTGCCTTGCAGATGTAGGAATGAGGGTCGGAGCGGAATACCAGGCGCGCATTCCTGACTTCGAGCCCGGTAAATCGCTTTTCGGCTGTAACCTGACATCTCCCGAGGCGGGAGGGGTGGGCTCGCCCGGCGCTCTCCGGCGGCGGCGGCGGCCACGGGGCTGTATTTACGGTGCTTTTGAGCCTTTGTGTCGGCGACCCGGTGCCGGCGGCGGGAGGCTTGGCCGGGGCAGCATCTGCGCTCCGGGGGCGGGGGGCTTCGCGGTGGGGGATTCTCACTTCATTATCGGCCGCATTATGTGTATCTGGCGGGAGGCGGTGAAGCAGAAAAAGCTTGATTTTTAAATTTTTTTTTTCTCCTTGTTCTTAAACCTATAACCATAAAAAATATTTGCTGAGGGGTGATGGATGTTGTCGGGCAAGGGTGGGAAGTGATGCGCCCTGCCGGAAGCGGAGCAGACCTGGCTGCTGGGTGGAAGATGCGCTCGGTGGGAAACTCCTGCTCCTGGTTTTGTGTGCTGTAGTAGCCTCGCTGGCCCCGCCGTGGCAGGCTGAGCTGCTCTCCTCCGCCTTCCTCGCCCCCCCAGCCCCGCCCCGAGGAATATGGGTACGCTCGCATAGCCTGGTGCTCGGCTTTAGCAAGTTAATGGCTAGAATGCTGCCGTGCCTTACTACACGGAGCAGGGAGAGCACAGGAGCGTGCAGCAGTTTTGCTGTGGCGGTCAGATGAAGCCTATCTACTTTCCTGCTCTCCGGGCAGGCTCCGTGGGTGTCGGATGATTTCTTACCGGAAGAGGATTGCTCTCAGGGTGCCTCCCAAGGCTGGAGCGAGCCCCTCTGGATGGGCGCAGGTCCCCACCGGCCAAAGAAAAGGCCGGGGGAAGGAAAGCGGGAGGGTGGGATTAAATGAATGCGTGATCTTGGCTTAAGGGAATGCCTTTCCTCTGGGAAAGGAGAACGCAGTCTGTGTCTCTTTGTTAATAAGGCTAATTGTCTGCACCCTTTATTTTTACATTGCCTACATAAAAATATACACGGATGAAAATGATGGTTTCTAACCTCCAGGTTGGATTTGCTTTTCCTATAGGCCACTTAAATTAGAAAAACACCTAGTGTTTGTTTTTCTTTTGATTAAAGTAACTCTTCAGCCCTTGTAGGACAATTGAGGTTCTGTGGTTTCAGTTTTGTAGGCTGTGTATGCAATAGTACCATTACATTAATAACTACAGACCTGATTTTATGCTCTCCTATAAGCAGACTTTTTAGAGTTCCTAAATGTTTCTGGGGGATGATATTCAATTAATGCCTCTTTCTCCAATAACTGGGGTTAATATATACTCACCCTATCAGTTTCCTTAATAATGGAAATGTTTCTTTAATAACTCCTCAGTTAGAGGTATAATGTTTTATTATGAGATATTATCCTTCTTGGTATGTGTATTTTGCTTATTAGGGCAAGAAGGTAGTGATTTATTTTGGAACGCCTAAGTCTTACAAAATAAATTTAAAAGTCCATCAAGTTTAGAAGTACAGCACTTACCAAGTTAACAGATTGTTTATCTGAGGAGATATCAGCAAGATCTCATTCTTTCATCTCTTTGGGTTTTTGGTTGAATTTTTTTTTTTTTTGTGAGTTTTGAGGCATAATTTCTTATGCCTCAAAATAAGACAGAAGTAATGAGAGACAAAAATCTGTGCCCTTACAGGTATATTTAGATTACTTTTTTTGTAGCAAGTGAGGTAATAAGCTCCCCTTTAGTTCCAGGTTTGCATATATGGACATGGCGCTGTATTTGATTATCTTTTATTGTGTTTCTTCTTGGAGTTGTTCTAATACTCTTTTTTTTAGGGTTTATCAGATACTTTAGAGTATGTGTTTGTTTGCAGTACTCTTGAGTACTGTTTTTTAAGCCCCTTGAAATAAATAGGAGAAGGGAATCAATGATGGATAAAAGTAGACATAACTCTAAGGCACAAAAGTCAGCCCTGATAAACCTACAGAATATTAAAATGAGTGAAATAATACCAATCCTTGGGTTTCATTTAGCCTGACTTGAAAAATAGCCATAAGCAATGCTCTACAACAATACACTGAGGAACAAAATATTCATGATTGATGTTGTGATGGCAGTACAGTTTTTTTAAAAATTTAGTTTATGTATAAAACAAGATTTTTTTTTTTAAAGAAAAAGTGCCACTGTTTCTCAATGTCTCATGGAAGAAGTGGATTGTGGTTGGAAGCAGCAATTAGGCGAAGTTCCCTTAAATATACTCTCACCCCCTCCACACCATATTACTTTTACAAGCAAACTTTCAGATAGAGCTTAAGAGCAGTAGTGTTTTTAATTGTCACTGACCATGACAGCAATGAGAGAGATTTTGTCACTGCAAGAAACAATTTTAATAAGTAAACTTGGTTTTTTTACTTTACCTAATTTGCTGAGTTAACATACCATCTCTTGCACTCAGGATTTGTCTCCTCCTGGTTTTCCTATAGTATTTTATATTCTTGGTGAAAGTTTTTCTGCTTGTGCTTTCTGACCCATGTATCGATCCAACGGGAATTTATAAAGCTGGTATCCTTATATTGTGGGTTGTTGGCATTCTTTTGGAAATCACAGTAGAGAATGCACCACCCTGTTGTGTCATCCTCAGAGAACTGCTAGAGAAGTTTTATTCTACTCAGACTTAGACTTCACAATGGTTATAGTATTAATTTTGCCTACTTAATGCTGAAATATTTAATTTCCCACTTACCCTCTTTTCAGGGGTGGAGTTGTGGCTGTCAAGAAGAATGTTTTATTCCATTTAAGGTCACTTAGGAAAGCATTTGTCTGTATGTCTTTATAACTTTTCTCTCTCTAGTCCTCTAATAGGAAAACAGGCTTTTTTAAATTGACATTATTAAATGGTGTGAGGAAGGCTTAGTCTTAAGCAGAGGAAGGTACATTTTCTGCTGGAAACCAACATACTTCTAAATTGTCATGCTGCCCTACAATGCCCTCACTGTGTCTTTTATGCTTCTGGATGATCACTTTATCCTCAGTACCTGGCATCCTGTATAGAGGTGCACAGCTGTGCATACCTAACTTCTAATGTGAAGCTGCAATTTAGAGAGGGTCGGTTTGCTGCTATGATTTCTCTGTTCTGAAAGTGGTGCAGAGTGCCTGTTGGTCATCTTCAGCTGGCTGCATTTCCTAACTGGTGCTGGCAGAGGGATGCAGCAGATGAACTGCAGAAGCCTCTTCCTCAGTGGCTTGGAGGTGTGTTTTGGGGAGAGGGAGACTTGTTATTCTTCAGATGTAGCTCTTGGTCCTTCTCTTCCTTACTGGCTTACAGGTCTTCTAACACACTTTGGTTAACGTGTTGCAGGGTATTTCCAGCCCCCCTCCCTTGTAAAAAAGATCATGTTGCCCTTGAGGTGGAGCACAGCCTCTTTGGGGGTTAGGGCTGTTTCCTTGAGTGCTTGGGACACAGAGGACAGGCAGGAAGTTCCCAGGAAGGTAGCTTGTGGTCTTGCATATGGAGATGATGCCTTAAGTTTTAGTTTTCATATTTTTCAGATTCTGTGCTCCCTTGGTGTGTAGCTCTGAGCTTCATATTAAGTGTAAGTAAGTTCTCTTCATAGGGTAGTTAGACAAAACAATCATTTTCCAGCTTGAGAACCAAGGATACAAGGAACCAAGGTTACAAGCTTCAGGGCCAAAAAAGCATAAAAAACAGTGAACTGAAGAGAGCAAGGAGGATGGGAGTTCATAACCTGAAGCTGTAATTGGACAATTAAGCCCAATATGTGAATGGACCAAAACTTATAAAAGTGTGGAACCTTGTGACCGGTTGTCCATCTTGTGACCATTTTGGGTCCATCTTGGGTGTAGCTCTGGTCAGGCTCTTGTACTGCCCAAGGTGTATCCTTTTAAGGCCTTTTAATAAATACCTACTGTATTATTTTAGCTCTGTCTAGTCTCTGTTCCAGATCAGCTTCTCAAAGCATCAGAGATGGAGGGATCCCTGTCCTACAGCTAGGGACATCCTGTGCTGAGGTCAGGGTGCCTTCCTTCAAGCTACCTGTATGCATCTCATTATTCCATTATCATCCTGGCTTTTCTTCTGGCAGTGTGAAGGTGTCACCTGAATGGAAGCAGATGTCTCCTTCCTGCTGGGGACACAGCACTGCTTTGAAAAGGAATGTTCTGGTGGTTGTTGCTTGTTTGTCATGTGAGGGTTGCACCTCATTAGGGGAGTGTCACCACATACATGATCTCCTGCAGGCACAAGAACTCTGAAACTAATTTTTTTTTTTGCTTTAGTACTTGAGTATTCAGTATCTGGTAATATCCATGATATCCACTTGTCTGCAGGTATCTTAAGTTTAGACATTTTTTCCTCATAACCTGAGACACTAATGCATTCTCTGGTGGTCCTGCTTTCTCCTCATCTTTAGTTAGAATGAAGTGCAGGATAGTGGTCATTTACTTGTGGCAAGAGAAATGTTGTGCCTGTAACAGCTTGCCCTGCTCTTCATGGAGTCTTGCATTCCTACTGACTAAAAATGTAACGCTTTTTTATTCTAAAGTGGAATGTTATATTAAGGAGTTCGTTCTTGTATACCAAAACCTTTCGGAGTTTAGTAGTGCTTTATGCCTTGAAACTGCTGCTTTGAGTGTGTGTACATTCTTAACCTGTTAGGGAGTTTATGCTGCATGGAAGTTATCTGCCTTACACATCTCATTTTGGAAAGGAGCAGGAGTTCTTTAATTAACTGTTTTCAAGTTCACAGTTGTGATGGATCAAGATTGCAGAGATTATAGCAAATACAAAACACTGCCAAACTGAAGAGGGAAGAGCAACAAAACATAGTACATAAAGGGAAAGCACTACACTGTTCTTTTTTCCAAAGCACTGGGTTTGGTTTTTTGTTTGCTTCAAACAAGATGTAGAGCCTAAATATAAAGTGTGTAAGCTTAAAATGGAGTGAAAAGTTATTTGTTTCACTGAATAAAAAAAGCTGTTCTTCTCCAGGAAGGATACAAGGATATTTCCTCTGAGGGTGGTTACTCAAGGAATTCATACTGACATTAGATATAAATCCAATTGTTGAGCAATTTCTTAGCGAGGTAAACTGTTGTAAACAAATAGATTGTAATGGGCTTCATGTTTTAGACTACATTTGTGAAATAGTAATGGAAAATGACTCTGAATTAATGCTTTTACAGTATTGGGGAGTTTTCTTTTACAGCATGTTTTCAAAAATCATGTGCTCTGATTTAGTGCTTCAGTGTTTGCTTCGGTATTGCTCTGTCCTGATGGGGTGGGTAATTTGTACTGTTTCCCTTGCTACGTGGAGGTGGGGGTAAACAAACCAAAACTAAAAATTACTTTTATGTCTAACTGCTTTCTCCGGCTGTGCAATTTGGTTGGCTATGAATATTAAAATTTTAAAATTAGAAAAATCAAAACTAGAGAGAGATGAACAGAATTGTTTCTGGCATAGTTCTTAGTATAGTTTCTTCTTGAAAGGGATCAGGGATGGTGTCTGAATTTTAGCTCTTACCTATTTTTGTTTGTTCTAAGGAAGGCTAACTGACCACAGTAGGTCCTAGCACTCCTATGATAGTGATAAATGTTAGAGCACTAATGGACAATCAAACTTCAGGAGAACAAAGTTGCATCTTTGCCAACTTCACAGGGAGTAGATTTAGATGTGAGGAAGAAATTCCTCACTATGGGGTGGTGAGGCACTGGCACAGGTTGCCCAGAGAAGCTGTGGATGCCCTGTCCCTGGAAGTGTTCAAGGCCAGGCTGGATGGGGCTTTGAGCACCCTGGTCAAGTGGAAGGTGTCCCTGCCCATGGCAAGAGGTTTGGAACTAGGTAAGATTCCTTCCAACAGAAGCAATGCACTTCAGTGGTTTAATTGTGGTAACCAGGATACTGTCTAATATTTAGTTGTACTTGAACATCCCAAGAGTAGTGTTCAGATTCAGCCATTTGATAGCTTAAGGAATTAATTGGGAATTAATGATTTTTTTCTCCCCATTCCTTGCTAGCTGAACTTCTTATTGTGGTTGGCTTTTGCTCACTGTCACATAGTTGTTCCCTAGATCATAGTTATTAAATAAATACTGAGAGTTACTTGTTTTCTTACAGGTGCCACAAAATACACTGATAAAGATAATGGAGGGATGCTTGTATGGTCTCCATATCATAATATTCCTGATGCCAAGTGTAAGTCCTTGTCTGCTTAGGAATTTGGGTGCTTAAGTAAACTAAATAATTGTTTCTGGTGTGCCTGTTTGCTCTTTATTTTACACACAGTGAAACTACAAATAATTAAACACAAAGCTTCTTTTTCTTTATTTAGAGAACTCCAGGTAAAGCAAAGATAATCTTCTCTTATGTTAGTAAAGTCTTTGTTTCAAATCATACTGCCTATTTTCTATTATCATCATCATTGTCTATGAAACCTTTTGTTATTAATTAAAGAAGGAAATATCTGAACATGAGGAACTTGCTGCTTTAAATTCCTAGGAGAAGGAGTTGCAGTGGATGAATTTAGAAAAGATTTCTTGAGGCCCACTTCAAGGGGAAATTATTACTGCTGTCACAGAAGGAAAAACCAAACATTTTTTCCCTTTAGGAGTGACCTGAAATACAGGAGTCATTTGACTAAATGTGATCAGTTATCTGTTTAATCTAGTTTAAACCTCTCTCCTGTGCTAGAATTTCCCATATGTAATATAGGGGAGTAAACTTTGAGGATGCAACCATGAGAACCTCATCCTCAGGACGGTTTCTATCTAGTACCAGTAGTTAGAGATTTGTGTGCCTCTGTGTTTGAGGGAATGCACCTTCAACTACTGCAGAACAGTTTGAAATAAAATACAGCTGTGATTATTAAACAATTTTTTCATTCCTTTAAAGTATAATTAACTCTTTGCAGCAACAGTGCATGGCAAGGATATCCCTTGTCCATTTAAAGAAGGAGGATATGATTATTTCTTTTTCTTGATCGTACTTCCTTTCAACTATTGAGTTGCCACTTAATTTTGAGCTCTAGAAGGTGAATAGGAAAAGGTTTTGTTTAAAAATAAAGTGGGGCTTAATTTCAAAATTATGAAAAGTGTTCAACTCAAAGCTGGCTCTATTGCTAAATATGATTTTTAAAATGTTATTCCTTAATTATGTTATCTAGTTATTGATTTTTCATACTTGCTATTGAAAGCTGACTTTGTGTCATAGTTAAAATCTATATCTGTCAGTGAAAGCTATAGTAATTTGGTGGATATACATAATCATTGATAGAGGATCTCCTTGCTTTAGTTCTCAACATGTTTGCGAATACCAGCAATAGAAGTAGTTCAATTTAAAACTAACCCAGGAGGGGGTTCCAAAAAGGCATAGCCTTTGAATAACCACCTAGTCTCTGGTTTAAGTAAATAAATAAATTATGAACCTCTGTGGTTTTGTTGTAGTAAAAATGTGAAAGAAAGCAGAATTAGCTTGCATGAAAAGTTTATAAAATTAAATGTTCAGTAATGGTCAGTGGGTTTGTTTATTATTAATAAAGCTGTGAGTATATTTAACATTTTGGGGGATCTGGGCCTATGCAGTGTGTTAAAGCATGGGGAGACTGTTTCCCCATGTTAGATGGCTAGTTCTGTCATAGAGCAGAGCTAAAAGTATTAAAGAGTAATTCTGACATTGCTTTGTTACAGTGGATGAATATATAGCAATAGCAAAGGAAAAACATGGATACAATGTGGAACAGGTAAGTGCTGTGGAATGAGAGTGCTCATTTAAAGGATTTTTTTAATATAAAACTATAACACAACTCTTATTTTTCCCCTTGGTTACCATTAATTAACGCTGTTTCTCTTCAGGCACGGCAGCAAACACTGCAGTTAAATGGATCTGCATACAGTTGTGGTCTGGATTCTCTGCAAAAGATTGAGCTCTTTGTTTTCATGACATGCTCAGCTTGTAATGTGCACTTTTGAAAGGTTTGGTATGTTTCTTGATACACTGGGCATGTCATGCAATTGTGTGTGTATATTTAGCTAAAGAGTTTCTTAGGGAAGCAGCTTACAAATTTAAAGTTTAACATTAGAATGCAAATATGGTACAATTTTGAACCATTAATTGAGAGGGATGGCACTGAAAAGGTTTATTTCATATTGAAAAAAATCTGCAAACCAACCTCAATTGAGTGGGTTTTTTCAGAGGCAGGAGAACAGACTCAAGTTTTAGCTCCGAAAGTAAGAAACAAGTTCACTTTTTATTTAACAGCCTTTGGTCACCATTCCTTAAAATGGATGGAGAAAACTTTGCTGGTCTGCATGTAGTTCTGTCGCAAAATTCTTTATAATTTAACCAATCTATGTAAAAGTGAGATTACCTATTGCATAAAAATATTTTCTGTACAATTGAAAAGAAGTTGTATGATCAAGTTTTGGACGATGGGAGCTTGCTCATCAACTGCTGTCTGCCAAAGAGGCTGCCAGTGTTACAATGTCCAGAGTATACCTGTGGTTTGGTGTTACTTCTTTATGCCTTGACTTCTGTTAGGCAAGAGGAGGAAATGATGGATCTCAAGTCTCCAAAAGATGGATTTCCAAAACAACTTCTGGTACAAAACTTTTGTAGACTTCTCACAATGGAATAGAAACTCTCTTTGCAAGAGGTGCTTGTCACTTGCCATTTTAACGAGAGCAGAGGTTTGCTGTGTCCAGGTTGTTAGAAGATGTGAAATCAGGGGGTTGGAGAGATGCCTGGTGATTGTGTCTGTGCTGTATGATTGAAACTGAGTGGATTGCATTGCCCAATTCCCATGCCCGAATCTTGGCATCAAATCTGCCTGTGATTCTCTGGCAGAAAATCCAATGAGCATAAAATCTTTTTAGACTATCAAGAAATGAAATTGTATAAGAAAGTATATTTAAATTTCTGTTCCTTATTAGATGCACGTGACAAAGTGGCCATGCTGTTATTTGTGGATTGGAGAGTTGTAGAAAGACCACTCTCACTTTGAACTATCAGACTTGCATTTTGGATGATTCTCTGGCTACTAAAAAGTATTTTTATTTAAAAGTATTAAGACTTAAAAATATTTTTATTTTCTTTCTTGAGTGGGCTGGTAATAAAGGCCTGTAAGGAGCTGTGTAGGTGATATATGCCTGTAAAGTAAGAAAGCAGGTCAGATTTGAGCCTCTCAGCCTAGTTCAAGCTGCTCTAGAATTACTGCTGCCATGCCAACCTTAAATTGTCTGGCTTTCATACCATTAATAAAGTATAGATGTGCCCACTGTCTCCAAAGAGAATTTTGTAACCTATAGTAAATAGCCAGTAAAATTGTAGATACATTTTGAGAAGGGATTCTGCTAGTCAAATTTTATTTCAAACAAATAAATTGCCTGTTTTTATTTCACCTGTCTCGACGTTTTAGAAAATTGACTAAATCCAAAGGGGGACTATTTCTTTTCAAAGGCTCTCGGCATGTTGTTCTGGCATAAACACAATATTGAGAAGTCCCTTGCGGATCTCCCTAACTTCACTCCTTTCCCTGATGAATGGACAGTTGAAGATAAAGTCCTCTTTGAACAAGCATTTAGCTTCCATGGAAAGAGCTTTCACAGGATCCAGCAAATGGTAAAGTAATATTTTAATCAGAAGCATTAAACAGCTCAGATGCACTAAGAACAAAGGCTCCTAGTGGGCTAAAATTTCATGTTGATTTCTGTGTAAAACCTTCAGGAAGAACCTTGAATATAAGATTTAATTTAATTTTATCATGTCCCTTGGACATACAGCTTTTTCACTCTAATGGAAAAAAGCCTTCTCACCTTTTTAAAAATGTGTATGAAATACATCCCTCCTTTCAATCTTACCAATGCATTTAAAATATTGTGTAAGGATGGTTATAAACAGAGCAAAATTATAATTCTGTGTGGAATTTTAAGTGTTAATCTGTTGATGACTTCTTCTAGCTCCCAGACAAGACCATCGCAAGCCTTGTAAAATATTACTATTCCTGGAAAAAAACTCGCTCTAGGACAAGTTTGATGGATCGTCAGGCTCGTAAACTAGCTAATAGAAATAATCAAGGTGACAGGTGAGTTTTGTGTTCTTAAGTAGCTAACCAGAGACTGACATCTTCCTAAGTAGAGATGTGGAGTAATTTCTAACCATTGTTTCAGTGTGAACCATGTGTTTTAGGTTTGAGCCCCTGTTGTGCTATCTCTGATTTTAGCAAGGGTTTTGGTACCTGTGCTTTAAAAACTTCATCACTCCAGTCTGTGTGAGTTGTCATAGGAGACGGGAGTGCTTTAATGGATAACTGTAAAAAAAAGGATTTCACTCTTAAGTCTATTACTGCCTGTGCAGGAGGGTGGTTTGGGTTTTTTTTTTTCTTGGGGGGGTGGGATTTGTTTTTTCTTTTGGTTTTTTAGGTAAAATTGGACTTCAGGTGAAANTAATGGATAACTGTAAAAAAAAGGATTTCACTCTTAAGTCTATTACTGCCTGTGCAGGAGGGTGGTTTGGGTTTTTTTTTTTGCTGGGGGAGTTGGAATTGTTTCTTTCTTTGGATTTTTGAGCTAAAATGGAACTACAGTTGAAAGCGTAACCACTGTAAAGAGCTGACACAGTTACAATGCCTATGCATTGTTTTATAGCAAAAATTTATATAAAGTTGTTTTTTAGGAGACTTACTACTGCTATCAGAGAGAATTAGAGCTCAGAGTAGTTTTGTTGTCTTGAATAGAAGGGAATAAAATTTCTCACAGTTATAAAATTTTATTGTGCTCCGTATACTTAATAATTAATTTACACTTTTTTAAAGGTGACATGTGTTGCATGTATAAGTAACATAATCTATGTTTATATGGGAAGCTGTGATTTAATATCTATAGAAAATTGCTTAACTGGAGCAAAAGGGGTCTTTTTAATTATATGTTATTTTCAATAACCCCTGAGATCTAAATTTCATATGCTTGTTTAGTGATCCTGTTTCTGAAAAATTGCAAGCTAAAATTAGTTTGCTTTTAAAATAGCAGTTTGGAGGGGTTTGGTAGTAACTAGAAATTTTAGTTTGTTTTTGCATTAATTTATTCAGAAATTATATTGTCAGAATTACTGGATTGGGCTCCACATTGGCCATTCTCTTTTTAACCTTTTCTTTGATTTAATTCAGTAAATTTCATTTCCTTCCCCTAAATTGCTAGATTTTAAGCACATTGGTGAAAAAGCAGTCCCATGTTTTCCCATCATATGCCCTATGCTCCCCACAGACTTCAGCAAGGGTTTATTCACCTGGTGCAGTGGTTTGAAAATTGGTCTATTAAAACTAATGGGGCAAATGAAAGGTTATTTCTACCCTTAGTATATAGTTGGCCACATAAGTGTTCACGCTGGCACAAGTGGTTGAAGAAAGGTGACACCAAAATTCTTGGCAGCAGTACCAGCACTGCTTAAAGTAACTTTGAAACAGTGGTTTAAGATTGCTTGTTTATCATAATAATTACTAGAATTTAATGCAGAAAATCATGCTTGCAACAGCTGTCTTTTGAAAACTACAGATAATTTTGAGATGCCATATACTGAGATAAATTCAAGTAGATAACTCTTACCCTGGTGCATACTTATATTTGGGTTTAAAAAGTAATAAAGTGACCAGTTTTTTATAATCTGTCTTTAGTGATGATGACGTAGAAGAATCTCATCCAATGGATGGAAATGATAGTGATTATGATCCCAAAAAAGAAGCCAAAAAGGAGGTAACAGATAACTTAATGGTGAATGTCAGTTTGTTTGTTTTCAGTGAATGTGTTACTGTGAAGAGTGAGTTGTAGTACAGAGGTTTAAGTTTCAGCCTGCCAAACTCCCAGGGTCTTTAAGTAGTCAAGATCTTGATGACTTCTCATTGAAACAAAATGAGAAGTATCATATGTTTTTGTCATTTTGTGGCTGTAAATGCATCTCTCATTACCTCCACTGTGTCCTGAGATCTTCAAGTTTTGTAAGAGATGTATCCTCTCACAACCTAGTAAAGCAGGTTATATTTGCCCTCCTTCAGTCCTGTTAGTACGTTTACAGTTTTACTGGTTGTGAATTATTTGAATCAAAATGTTTTCTTTGAATTTTAAAATTAAATTAGATTTTTCAAAGAACAGCTTCTGTTGTTTGTTCAAAGCCACAATGAGGTGATGCATTTCAACTAATATGTGGTTTTACTGAGATGCTTTCTACTAATAGATGTAGAGGAGAAGCAATTTTGTCCAAGTGAGCACTTACTGTTAGCTTTACAGATGACTGCTGTGTTCAGGGCATGTTCAGGTTTTAGGAGTTTGATATCTTGTTCTAAACATTAAGCTATCTATGAACAAGACTAGAAAAACACATTTAAGTATGTGTTTAGTTGTTTCTTTGATCAACTTTCAGCATTTGTGATTTTCCTAAATCAGCCAGTTCATGCTTCTCAAGAGTGAGAGGAGAGGTTATGCAAAACTTCAGCACTCCCATGAAGTCGTGTCTAGGATTATGAATAAAACTTTGCACTTTTCACAAAAATAATATTGAGTAAGAGACTGATAATTTTAGCTTCTGTTCTGAGCTTTGCAGTGACCTTCAATGTATCCCTTTATCTACTGGCCTTGGGGAAAAAAAGGACAATTATCCCTTTCAGTGAAAGAGTTTCAGATTACTTTTTTAACATGAGGATGTTTTATAGTACTTGCAATGTCACATAGTCTGATAATGTACCTTTTTACTTTTTGCTGTTCTAACAATGTCTCTGCAATCTGTTGATTGGAGTTGCTGCCTTAGCCATGTCAAACTATAACCAAGAAAACTGAGCAAAATAGCCTTCTATTTTGCTCAGTTTTCTTGGTTATAGTTTGAATCATGACATGCAGTCCAGAATGCAAGTGGTGTGTTGATAGACTTCTAGCAGAAGGACAGATAGCTTTTTAGTTTCTGATGAGCTATTTGGATCTGCACAAGATAATTTTGTGATCTAATAGTTCTGGTAGGATTTACATACCTTCACTTCCTAAGCAGAATATAAACTGAGTAGGCTGCTTGAGCACACAGAGCCATGGAAACTTTCTGTTACCAGATAAAACAAATATAACCTAAGCTCTCTATCTTGGCAAGACAAAATTATGAGAGAATATTTTCACCTTAAATCCAGATTGAACACACAGGAACTGCAATTTCATACTGAAAGAGCAATGCAGAACCAAAACCCAAATAAGTATAAACAGGGCAGAAGTAAACTTGAGTTTTTTACATGTCAGAGGTGTAATGCTCTACATCAATTTTCTGGGGAAGAGCACATTATCTTAAGTGCTTTTAAGGTGGCCTCTATGAAATCTGTGGGCTGGATTAAGATGTTATATTAGCTGGGGAAGAGAAAGTG
Source organism: Hypocryptadius cinnamomeus (assembly GCA_013400635.1). Taxonomy (NCBI): domain Eukaryota; kingdom Metazoa; phylum Chordata; class Aves; order Passeriformes; family Zosteropidae; genus Hypocryptadius; species Hypocryptadius cinnamomeus. Next base: position 21,716 of record VYZP01070322.1, on the reverse strand, counting down.
GCACAAGGTCAAGTGTAGTAAAATAAGACTCTGTTTGCTGCTCTGCACTACTACTACAGAAAATAACAATAATGATAATAATAATGGCTGCTGCACTTGGTTTTGCAGTCACTGTGATCAGATGACCACTTCCTCTTAACATGCATGGATGCCAGCAGGGAGGAGCAGTAGGGAGCTGCTTGAAGTGGGGAAAAGCCTGAATTCTCTTTCTGTTCTGGTACTAAGCATTCCTTTGAATTAGAATATCCTTGCAGAGAAAGTAGTTTTTGTGTCTGCTCCTGGGCTATAGAGAAACTACTCAGTTGCTCTGAGTCACATACATGCAGAGAATGTTTAGGTGCCCATACATGCCAAAACAGAGACTTAATTTCCTCTTTGGCATTCCTTTCCTTTCCAAAGAAGCAAATAATTAAGGCCCATGTTTTCTAAATTACATAGATTTTTATAATGACTGCAGGGGTATGTCCATACTCTCTTGATCTCAAATCAGCTCCTCCCCATGCCCCCAAACCAAACAGTGCAGTCTCTTTCTAGAGAGTGCTTACAGCAGGGAGAAATGTAATTTTGCATTCTTGCCTGGCCTAGTTGACTTTGTCATTCTTCTCCTTTAGTACTTGCCCAAATTCTTCATATCTGATCAGAAATAAATGTGTAAAGTCACTGATTATTTGTTTTGAAAACAAGATGCATACATGTATATTACTTACCTTCTATATAGGTAAGAGGTCCATAACGTTTGCCCCCTGTCACAGTACTCAGATTTCCATAACATTTACTGTATTTGTGGCCATATTGAAAAAAAGTTTTGAAAACTGACCTTTCTTAGAGTAATGCAGGCTTATCCAGCAGATGACTGGTCTGCTCCATCAACTCATCTGCAAGACATAGTTGGATACTACATGCAAAGGAGGATGTTAGCTTAAGTTTTATTTGTCATAAATATGACATTACAATGCTATCTGATACTTCATTCTTTTTAGTAAAGTTGTATACAAGATACTGTTATTCTTTAATGATTTATTTCTTGTAAATTAAAGGGCAATAATGAGCAGCCTGTTCAGACCAGCAAAATAGGTCTGGGTAGAAGAGAGTATCAGAGCTTGCAGCATCGCCACCATTCCCAGCGTTCCAAATGCCGTCCACCAAAAGGCATGTACCTGACCCAGGAAGATGTGATAGCTGTTTCCTGTAGTCCCAATGCAGCCAACACAATTCTTAGACAGCTGGATATGGAACTAATCTCATTAAAGCGACAGGTACCATGGGTTATTGGTCTTGGTTTTTGTTTTTTTGGTTTTTTTTTTCATCTCAGATTGTTCTGATTGTAATGGTTTTGAAGATTATCTGTGAAGATTCTGAAACTTCTTTAATGTGAGTCTTCCTCATTTTGTTCCACAGTTATCACCACAAATGCTGGATAGTAGCTGCTCTTCAGTTTTGTTTTTTATGTTCATCTGCTCTTTTGGATAAAATGAAGCAAGATTACTCTTTACTTTTTAAAAAAAAAGGGTAGCATTAAAACAGTGCTACAGATTTGGGGACAGGAAAAATCAAAAGTCACGTTTGATTTGATTTTTTTTTTTTTTACTTTGTTAGAAGTATTTGTTTGAAAAACAAAAATGACACCAATGGAGCAGAAGAAGTTATATTTGTTATGCTTTAAATTGTAGCTGTTTTTCTGGATGTCCTTTCCCACATACTATGAAAGTATGAGAGGTGTGTGGAAGTCATGGACCTAGTTATTTCTCTATTTGAATTGATAAGTTTTCTACTTCTTATTAAATTTAGAAAAGCTTTTCAGTCTTCACCTTTAAGAGGAAAATTGCCTGTGTCCTTTGCATGAAGAAATTAAATTTTGGCATTTAAAGTTGAAACATGTAATTATTCTGCTTCTAAGGGTACAGTAGTTATGTGCATGCTTGCTTTCTAGGAGTGATGGGGCTACAGAGTCAAGGCTTATCTTCTGGAATTTTTGCCTCCTTGTAGAGCTGCCATGTTGCAAAATCATGGAGTGAATAAAGGGGTTTTTTCATGGGGTTTTTGCTCCCTTATGTTCTTTTACAGGAGAAATAAGCTTCTTTCTGTCACAGAACTCAGGACTCTGGGGCTAAATAGCATAGGTGGGTTTCACTCTTTAGCCTAAGTGTAGGTGAGTTTCAGCCTTGAGGTTGTGTTTCTCTTTTTTTTTTTTCTTTTTTCCTTTTTTTTTTTCTTTTCTTGCAGTGATCTCAGAGATGCAGCCTTTGGAATCTCCCACTGAGTTGTCTGCTTTTGTGTCCATACTTAAGAACCCTTGTAATAGCTGTGCACCATAGTATGCAAAACTATTTTCTTACCTATATTATGTGCATCAATGTCAGATTTAAGTGGTTCATAGATGTGTGTATGTACAATTTGGAAGGTCTGTCCTTTTTATAAACTAAGAAATATTTAAAATAATTTCAAGAATCCCACCTAATTAAATTAGAATGATCTCAGGTCAATAAAAGCATCTGTTAGAAGGAACTAACTGCAAACATCTCATGAATTTATTTTGTTTTTTAGAAGGAAGAAGTTAAGTTAATATATGCAATACATCTCACATGTCTAAGAATGAAGTTTTGTATCTAAAGTATTCTTAATTCTTCAAGAACCCATGCATCCTTATCAAAAATTACTTGTTATGAACAGCTTTTAATATTCTTACAAACAAACTGTTCTTTTGAAAGACTGGCTTAATTTTTTTTCTCCATAGTAAACTGATGTATTTTGTTTTGGTTTTTTTAAGTTTTTTTTTTTTAACAGTTAAAAGTAGTGAAGCCTTAAACCATAATATTTCTCTTTCTAACTTAGGAGGTACACTTGTGGCAATCCTAGTGAAGATAAATGTGTAAAGTGACCAACTTTCTTTGTGGAGCTGATTAACTTTGTTGTTTTTGACCAAGGTTCAAAATGCTAAGCAAGTAAACAGTGCACTTAAACAGAAAATGGAAGGCGGGATTGAAGAATTCAAACCTCCTGAGGTAAATCAGAATAAACACTGAAACTTGTGGCCTTGCACTTACATGAGTGGGAAGCTGCAGAAATGTGTTTTGCTACAGCCTAGTGTTTGCAGCTTAAACAGGATCCATTAAATTACATGCAGGGGGGAGTCTGGCTTCTCTACAAGAAATCGGTGGTAGGCACTTTTTTATGGCAACTGGTTGAAAAAAGAAGCAGAAAAAACTGAAATGTTATGTCTGTTCCCAATAATAAGGAGCTCAAATTGAGCCCTGATACTTGGGGGCTTTTTGGATTAAAAATAGGTAATGTAGATTGCCAGAAATAAGTGGTGTTTTGTGTGAAAACGTGACTATACATTTTGTCATCTAAAATGAATGATCTGTTACTACTGAAGTTCTGTTTTTGCTTGTTTTAAAGGCTTGGATATAAAACATAACATGAATGCAAAATGCTCTAAACACCAAGTCCAAATAGTTTAGATAAATATTACTATAAATTCAAATTCTGTCTGCATAAAGATCATTAGCTTGTGCATAAGTTATTATATAGCTGATACTAAGAATTACAATAAAACAGAGGAAAAACTGCTGGCGTAGTTTTAAGCTCAAATCTGTCACTATTTCCTCTGCACGAAAACAATCTTAAACTATAAATTTATGGCTTATAAGCAAGAGGTTTTTACCTATTTTGCAAACTGTAGTGCAAGTAAAACACATTGATGCTCAGATATTTTGCAGCTGTTGAAACAATTTAATGATCTTTGTGCCATTTTTCTAATTTTAATAGTCTAATCAGAAAATCAATGCCCGTTGGACCACAGAAGAGCAGCTTCTTGCAGTACAAGGTATGTTAATAGTAGCAGCAAGTTGAAATCTGATGCAAAGGATTTGAAGAGATGATTAGGCTTATATTTTTATTTCCCTCTAATGCAAAGCTAAACTTTATCTGGTCACCAGGAAAACAGCAAAACCATTGAGAATATTTAGGACATTTATTCAAGCAACATGACACTAGGCTTTCTGTTACCCATGTTAAATTTCAAAGAGAAAAGCTAAGCAGGATTTAACAGCTGTATTAGTACCAGAAAGTCCCTTCAATCACCTTCTAAATCACTTTACATGAATTTCTCTTATGTGGAAGACTAAAGCAATAGTTAAAGTAATAAAATTTGAAGCATTTAAGACATCTCCAGTATCCTAAAGTAGGAAGAAGCAGAAGTAAATCTGCTTTACTGTTGCTTTTCTCTGTTCATGAGGGAGTAATGGGCAGGTATCTACCCATCAGGCCTTTTAAGAGTCTAAGGCTGGATATGGATGCTTGACTAACAGTCTTACTGGGCTGAAACCCCAACATTTTCTGGTAAGCTGTTGATACAGCTAATTTGTATTTATTTCATTTATATGAAGGAAAATTGGTTCTTGTATTAGCGTGCACTGCCAAATCAAGGAACGTGTAAGGGAAATATCTGGAAAGGCTGTCTTCAAGGCATGTATTGACTCACTTATGTGGATCATCTTTTATAAAGATAATAGCTCAGTTATATCTATCTGCTTTATTCCTCTGTATTCTTCACCTTGAACATGAGAGACTGAGTTTTAGTATAAAATATTCAGTGGATCAGGATATCAATGTAAGGTCAGGTATGCCATACCTGGGACTCATTTATTAAGTCAGATGACTGAACCTAAAGTTAGGTTATTTTGAAGTGTGAATGGAAATGTAGAAAGACATGGTGAGTCTTAAATCATGCCTTTCAACTTACATGCTTCAGGCTTGGATTTGCATCTCCAAACTGTCCTCTGTCCTGAGTTCATTCTCTCACTATTGCTAAATACTTCAGTATTTTGTTCCCAGATGCAACTGAAGCAGATATCTCTAGTATGATAGATTAGTAAGTAAAAGGCTTGCTGGAAGAGTGAGGAAAATCCAGAGTCATTGTGCCTGCCTTAGAATGAAAGGATTCAAACTAGTTGAATTCAAACAAGTTGCCTTTTCATAGTTTAATTATTGGAGTTGTCTCTAAGCAACAGTTTGGGAAGTGATAAGAATACAGTCAGTTTTTGTTAAGCTGTGACACTGTGACCAACAAGACAAATAAACTAGAGCTTGAGCAAAAGAGAGTGAGGGTTGGTGGTGACTCCTTGGAGAGGAGATCCAGTCTTCTGGTCTCTAGGGATGGTTCTGTGTTTTATAAAGGTAGTCAGCCTTAAGGATGGGGTGAGAAATCTGGCTTTCTGGAAGAAATCTGTTTTCATGGACGTGTGCTTCTTATATGTATTGTTTCCTCTGTGGACCCTTGTCACTATATAAAATAGGGATGAGAGAGGATCTTAATGACAAGAACAAAGTTCTAATTATCCCTCACTTACTGCTTGCTCTCTCTCCTGGAATGAGAGTGGTGTCTCCCATCCCTCAGGCAAAGGACCCTGATTTCTTGCTTCAGAGCAATTGCTTGAGGTAGTATGGTCGAATCGACGGGGGCTCCTGGGACGAGGGAAGAGATGAGAATCTTGACTCCATGTTTCAGAAGGCTGATTTATTATATTATGATATTATATTATATTAAAATGCTATATTAAAACTATACTAAAAAGGATAGAAAGAAAAGATCCATCAAAAGGCTCGAAAGGAAAAGAAAGGAATGAATAACAGAATCTTGTGAGTGCTCACAGCCTCGACACAGGTGGCTGTGATTGGTCATCAAGTAAAAACAATCTACATGAACCAATTGAAGATGCACCTGTTGCATTCCACAGCAGCAGATAATTATTGTTTACATTTCTTTCCTGAGGCTCCACAGCTTCTCAGGAGAAAATCCTATAGAAAGGATTTTTCATAAAATATCATGGTGACAAGGTGGTAGACTCTAGGCATGAGGGAGCCATGAGCCATGCTGTGTTTTTCCCTGGCTTTGTTTTTAGAAGGTAGCCACAGTTCCTCTACTAAAAGCTTCCATAATGTGCATTAGGCTTGGACTTGAAAGTTGACTTGAACATGGGGGCATTTAGTTCATATGCGTTAAAATAGATGTATTTCATTAAATGTATTGGTATATTTTGGCATATGCTTTTAATAATTTTACAGAAATCACAAGCATTAAGCAGGTAGGTGGCACTTACATGGTTTGTTCACTTGAATTTGGACAATAACTCTAACCAAGGAAATTGTAATCCGCAGTAACATAATTTTGGTACTGTTTTTTGTAAACATGAAAAAACTCGTTATCTGCAGGCTAATCTCAAGGGATTCCAGTAACTAAGGAGGAGGTGATGAGAAAACCTATCTTAAAATAGAGCTGTGTGTAATCTTAAAAGCAGTGTGGGTGCCTGCAATGGGGCTGTGGACTCAGATTTACGATCTCTGAGCCAATATATTCACAGTGTAATTTATCAGCTAACAGTTCAGCTTTGAATAGTTGTTGAATGTAATGGGCTGGTTCATCAGTTAGTGTTCTTAAATTGCAAACTTCTATGTACAGAAATGTATAAGCATGATCATCTTTTCAAACTAAGATCTTGGCCATAAAAATGCAATTGCAAAAACGTTTTAACACTTGTTCAAGACAACAAATTTGCCTTGAAAAGCTGTGCATGACTTTCATGGCATTGCAGGGAAAAACATTTGGGACAATCAGGATCTAACTCTACATAAGATAGTTGCCAGGAGCACTGTAATCCCATCACAGTGGAACTGCAGCTCCCATTAACTATTTCTGCCTTGTTGTGGTGCTGTATCATGTTGCTTTGCACCCTGATTAATATTGTGTTTGCTCTGCTGTACAACATGAAGCAGTGTAAACAGCATCAAACTTGGATTTGAGAGTTTCTCCAAGAGAGACATTCAAGATAAAATGCTGTAATCAAGAGCATGCACGTGTTCCAGTGTACCTTTGCAGCTGGCTGAAGTTCTGAAGAGCTTGAAGGTTCCTGTGAGCTGAGCTGCTTTCAAATGAGCTGGGGGAAAACCATTCATACATGGGAAGTGAGGCTATGCAGTCATCCTTTTTGAGCTTCACTTTCATCAGCCGAATAAAATTATTGAATAACGGTTTGGACACGTGAGAAATAATTTGGGGGTGTTTAGCACTGAATTTGTATAAGGATGCATAAGAAATGTGCACCAGTTTGACAGGGATGGTGACTTGGCAACAACTTTTAGAGATATGCCATCACCTTATATGTTAAAGTTTTATAAACACACAGTGAATTTTCTCTATTTCTTACATGGCTTGAAAGGCTTTTAATACGTCATTGTGGTAGAGCAGTAGTAATAACATTGAAAAGAATCCAAAATGAGCAGTGCTGTGTGTAGCTAAACTAAGGAAATTTTATTTTATATAGATTTTTTTTAAGAGTTGGGTTCTCAGTGAAGGCAAGAGCACCTTGTTTTGAAGCTGTTTGCTTGGAAATAGGCTTTAGGACCTTTTCAGTTGAAGACAGCCAACAGCCTCAGTTGTTGTGCAGATTAAGGGAGGAAAGAAGTGTAGCCACCATAGTAACAGAAAAGGCTGAAATTACTAAAAGTCTGTATTCGTTTTCTAACAGAAATGTGCTTTGTTCTGCTGGGCACCTTGTTCACTTGATTAATTGTACAGGATGTTAGATACATTGCAGTGGACGTTTCATGTTCATTATAAATCAGTAAGGGTGGTAATGGTAGGGCAGACAAAGAATATTAAAATGCTGGAGGCAATGTTCGGTGAGCACACTCAGCTTTTAAGGAGTACAGCTGATACCTTGTACAGCTGATAAAGCACAGAGCCAAATCCCTGTCTTTGCTTTGCCTGGATCCATGCCCTCCCACGTGGCTCTGAAATCTTTCCAAGGTTCCTGCAATCAGGAGGGTTGTATTCTTTTGTAGGCCCCAGAAAAAGCTACTAAATAATGTAGCTGGGCTCTTGACAGCTGAAACATCAGCTTCAGCTACAGAATTTGTTACTATCCTGGAGGTGAACTTTTCTTTTAAATTGCACAGAGTGTACATTACCACATCAGAAGTGCCTAATAACAAGGAAAGTAGAAAGGAGCAGAACAAACTGAAGGTCACACTCTTCACAATTAAGTTGAAAAGGAACATAGCTTTCAGATTTGAAACAACTCTCACTTTCTGAACGCTTTGCTTCATTTTCTGAAGTGAGGCATGAAATCAAGCATCAATTTCTTTTCCTGTAATGAGAAAGAGTGCCTGTCCTCTAAGAACTGTAATATGTTCCGAATGAGTTTAACTATCACAAGCTTCGCGGGAGAAGTCAGATTGTAATCTGCTCATGCATAACTGACAGCAAAAAAAGTCTTCTGTTTACTCACTCTGGAACAAAATTGGTTTATTTCCTCAAGTCTCCAAACTTTTTGCACTTGTAATTGAAAATATACTTTGTGCAGCTAAAAGCTGTGTTCTAGGAGGTGGGAGAGGTTGAGGATTTTTTTTCTTAAGCAGGAGAGGGGAAGAACTAGATACATAGCCTAAATACAACAACATATATATCATTTTTATTATAATTCAAATTTTAAGTTTAAAACTATGGAATGTTGCACTCCATTTTTTTTGTATTATATGCAAATGTAGTTTTAAAAGTATTTAAAATATATATTGGGATTTTCTTTTGAAGTGCTCATAAACAAAAGTGATTATTGATATCAGTACAAAAATTAATTAAAAGAAAAACGCAAAGCTCGCCTGTCATGCTGCTTATCAGTAGGGGATTTAATCCTGGAGGCTTTTGCTGGGCCATCTTATAAGCAGACACTAGTAGCTTAAATATATTTACATTCTCCAAGATGGAGAATGTAAATGTAAACCCCCAGATTTTTCTACCCAGTTTGAATGGTGAATGAAAGCTTCAAACAGGCTTTGTGAGGTGAGCACTTGGCAGTTGCTCTGTGTAGCCTGAGTAGAGCATGTCAGAAGTGCAGGAGTGAGCAGGATATTGTGATTACAGAACTGTGCCCCCCTGTTCTGCCCTCTGCCACTCCTGCCCCACTGGCCCTGGGAAAGAGCCATCTGCATGCAGCTGGTGTGGAGGGAACCTGTAGGAGCTGTCAGTGTTTGCCACTTGATATTTCTAGCATTTTATTCTGTTTACAGCCTTTCACACATGCTCAGTCACCCCTCCTCCCCTCTTGAGCTGGTCTTGGGCTTCTGCCCTTACTGTGAGCACGCTGAAGGATTCACTCTGTTTGTCAGAGGCCAGATCTCTCTGGTTTTAGGTTGAGAGGCTTGGTGAGTAAGCCAGGATCTTTTAAGAAGAATGGATAATGACTTTTTAATAAAGTTCTTGATTTGTATGTTGATAGCTGTGTTATTAAAAATTACTTGGTTTTAATGGAAATTGAGGCCTTCTCCTAATTGAGAAGTTCTCCTAATTAGCAAGTCCTTGGTTTGCAGGTCCCATAGGTTCTCTCTATAAATACATCACACGTAGCTGTGTCTGACTGATTCTTCACAGCTATGTTATTTACTTTGCCTTCCAGGTGTCCGAAAATACGGTAAAGATTTTCAAGCTATTGCAGATGTAATTGGCAACAAGACTGTTGGCCAAGTGAAGAACTTCTTTGTAAACTACAGGCGTCGGTTTAACTTAGAGGAGGTATTGCAGGAATGGGAAGCGGAACAAGGAACCCTGGCTTCTAATGGTGATGCTTCTGCTTTAGGGGAGGACACAAAAAATACTTCTAATGTGCCATCAGGAAAGAGCACTGATGAAGAAGATGAGGTGTGTTTTGTGTACCAGAAATAAGTAAGCATGGGTTGAGGAACAGCATTTTATTTAGTGATAAAATATAAGGTTAACTGGTGTGGAGTGGCAAACCGCATTCTACAGAATGATGATGAGCTTGCATAGAACTTCAGCCAATGTCGTTAACCAGCTGGGAGCAGGACTGCACCTTTGATAGTGACGATCACGTTACTGTTTTACTATTAAAATACACTTCTTGTTCTAGAAGAAGACTTGCTTTGTAACTATTTTTAGTTCTGCTGTCTATAATGTTTTGGTTGGTGATTTCTTTTCAGTAACTTCTCAGTTCTTTGGTTTTGTTTTTTTAAATGCTGTTTCCTGTGTAGTGGCCAGTGGCAGCCCAACCGCGTGACGTCCTGGCCGGGACGGCCGTTCACACAGTCTTGTCTTTGTCCTTTGTGCAGGCACAAAGCACTCCGGCCACTCAGTGTTTAGGCCCTTCACCTCCAGCACACGCATCTGCTCCAGCACCTGCCGCTCCCATGGCAACTTTAAATCAGCCGCCCCCGTTACTTCGTCCAGCACTTCCCGCTGCTCCTGCTCTGCACCGCCAGCCCCCGCCGCTCCAGCAGCAGGCGCGCTTCATCCAGCCGCGGCCCACCCCAAACCAGCCTCCCCCTCCGCTCATCCGCCCAGCTAATTCCATGCCTCCTCGCCTCAACCCCCGGCCCGTGCTGACCGCCGGCAGCGGCCAGCAGCCACCCTCGCTCATCGGAATTCAGACAGAATCTCAGTCCACTCTGCACTGAAGAAATAAAAGCAGAATTATGCTAACTCCCACATTTGAAAAATTGTATCAATGTACTTTTTTTTTTTTTCCAAATAATGAAGGGGAGAAAAGAGCAAGCCTTCACAGGTATCAGAGCGGTTTTCCAGATGAGCGAGCTAAGAACTAGAAACAGAACGATGTCAATGACCACCTGTATAAAAATATTTTTATGCCGAAGACTTGTACAGCAGAACAATGCCTACACTCCAGCCCTCCTCTTTACGAATAACTGTTGAAGGAAGCTAACTACTTAAATGAATAAATGTTCAACACACCAAGATTTTTGTTTAACTGATTTTTACTCTATTTATTTTATTACAGTTCTTTATAGTCAAGCATCTTAACTACAGAAAAGTAGTCTGGCAAATCTAGAAATAGATAATATTGTAGGAGACTTAAATGTAGTGTTGGGGTTTTTTGTGTGTGTGAATTTTTTAATTTTTTTTTTACCTTTTAGTGAAAGAAAATAATGGCTTTAGGTTCAGAATGGTTGGCCCTGTTTAGATAACAGTAGAAGCATTTCACACACTTGTAAAATGTAGGTCTTCTCTCCATGTTTTTCCCAGAACATCTTAGCTTGTTTTAAAAGGTACTGGCTTATTAAATACTCCTCTTTCAGAGTATTCTGAAGACTCAGTGAGCTATTGTACCAAATTTATTAAATCTCATGCGTGTTCTACTCACAGAATTTAACTGGAAGCAGGAGTCCAGTTGCTTGCTGCGGTCTTGTCTTGTGGTATGGGCAGGATAGAGTGGCAGCAGCTTCCACCAGCCAGGGGAATGACAGGACAGGAACCATCTAGCAAGAAGTATTAATTTAATTTGTTATTCCACTAATTCTTCTAATGTAAGTACAGTAGAAGACCATTCCTCTGAGAATGACTGCCTGCAATTTGTGTATGTTAGATCACTGATACCTTCTTGCTTGAGCATTGAGGGAAGTGTAGAGGCTGGTAGAGTATCATGAGAGTAGTTACCTGCTACCAACCCAGTCTTACTTTTAGGTGATTATCTCTTGACTCCTGCTAGGTTTCTGGCAAAGTTGATTACATGAGTTGAGGGTTTTGGGGGAAGGACGAGGGTGTTTGTTTTTTTAATTGACTCAGTAAAACCTGCATATAGGTATTAATATTGCTTCCAAATTATAGGAGTTTGAAAGAAACTCATTTCACTGCATTCTCATCTGAAACCCTGATTGATGCCTAGTAGTCTTTCGGGGTGTGGGGTTGTTTTTTTTTTTGGTGGGTTTTTTTGGGTTTGTTTTTTTTTTGGTTGGTTGGTTGGTTTTTTTTTTGTAAAAGCAGATGCCTCTAACCTCCAAGTAAACCAGGCTCCAAATATGAGTAGCACTGTTTGAAACTGTGTGATCTGAATTAAGCTATTGAAAAATAATGCATTCTTGATTATGTAATAATATTCATGTTGACTGTCGTACTATTTCGAAAGGTTTTTTTGCTTATAGCTGAAATGGTGTCTAAAAGTCTTTTTAACTCCATTTTGTTTTTAACTAGATTTGCCCTTGACTAAAATGAGACTTTTTATGCAAATGGGATGTGCTCTCCCTAGTTTTTTTTTCACAGATAAATTAGGTGGTCTAATGATCAATTTAGCAGCTAAATAAGGTCTTTTTTTAATGTGCAAAGGGAAATTCTTGTACTATCAGATTCTATTTCATTTGAAAATCTAGTATTGAAGTTTGATAGTTGTAAGCTGAATTGCAGTTGAAGTATTGACCTTTATGTTTTAGTTCTTCATTTTAAAATACTCTCAGATCAAACTTGAGAGATTTTTCTTTCTGAAGAGCTTTCACTGGTGTGCTGAAGTGTCGTACAAAAGGTCTTTCTTACAAATTTTCTTTTGCATCAGAGTAGGTGCTTAGCCACTATATGAGCATCAGATGATCCTGTGTCTAAGTAAAGCAGAACTTTAAAACAAGCACCAAGGAATTAGTGGTCATGGAAACTTGTGTTCTGGGAGTCATGAGTCTTTAGTGTGCCTTCATCAGCTGCACACAAATCTGGCTGCTCTCTGGTCTTTAAAACCAATAAAAAACCAAGATGGTACATTTTTACAGTTTAGTTGTTAACAGTGGTAAGATTCATCTTCAGGATTTTTTTTTCTTTTCTTTTTTTTTCTTTCTTTTCTTTTTTTTTTTTTTTTTTTACTTTAAGCATTGAGTCTCCCAGGTGTGTGTATTGTACATCTGCTAATTTTTGTCTTGTCTCTTGTCGATAGACTTCAGTATGCAGAATGTTGGGTGTTACAGTACAGTTGGCCACCACCAACTGCTATGAAACTGTTCAGTACATTGTAATTCCGTTTAATCTTGTTTGAATATTCTATAACTGGGCAAAGGTGCTGTATTTGAAGGGGGGAGGGAGGGTCAGAGATAAGTATGGTAGTATTTCTTAATTTACCTACACTGTAGCACACAGTAGGGAACTCCTAGCATTTGTAGTACTAAATAAGTATGTACATAGCAAAATGTCTTTATTGTGTGCTTTGCAGAATATGTGCATACAGTTTGCACGTCCTGTTTTGGGGGGTAGGGTTTGTTTTAAGCAGTGTTTGCCTGGAGAGTGATATGCTTGCTGCTTAATCAAAGGATTAAAGTTTCAAAGAAATCTGTGTCTTCTATTTTTATGTACCTTGTAATGGTCTAATATGTTAGGGCCCTTATACTGTGATTCTCTTCTAAATTCATTTATATTTTTTTAAGAATTAGAAATAAAATTATACAATGGTGTTGATTTCAGTGGGAAATTTCTTTTGCCATATCTAGTCTCCTGTTTTGTAATGTAGTAATGAACTCTGACTTCAAGGTTGGCTTAATTTTGTCACTTTAAAAAATGTACAATGTTTGCACACTAACGTTTGGAAGAGAACGTGTATCCTACATTGTTCAAAGCTAATGTAACTCTACAGCTTTTTGTACAGTTTATTTTAGTTAATAAAGCAAAATGGTACTAAAAAATTACATCTTACATATGCAAGGCATAATTGGAACAACATGTATTCAAGAAACAGCACTTGCAAAATATGGATGTACAAGAACTATCAGATTTAATTGTTGCACTTTAAATCAGAATGGGTACGAAGTTGAGCAGGTATTTCTGCATTTAATAAAACAATCACTAAACACTGCACATCATAGTAAAGCAGTTTAATTTGTTGCTCCTGAGCAAAAGGAAATAGGTACTTTTGTCCTTAGGGTTTTAGTGTTGTGATTTTTCTTTACTCTGGAAACCTCACAATGCATCAAGAACAGAATGCAAGCCAGTAGCTTACAGATATGGGAGTTTGTGTATGGACAGAGATGAGTTTAGGGAATAGTTTGGGATGAAGGTTGTGAGGACTGTGTTGTACCTCTTTAGAGCAAAAGAAAGGAACAGACTGAACTTACAGCTGAGGCCAGGCAGAAATGTGGTTGTCAGGCAAAAAAGCAAAGCCAAACATCATGAAACAGTGTGCTTGGAGATGTGTTTCATATTGCAAGGGAAGTTGTAGAGAAGTCAGCAATGTTGCACTGTAAACAGCACTGAATACAGCTCAGTCATCCTGCTAAACGTGGTGAACCTCCAGCTTTTCCTGAGGCTGAGGTAGCCAAACCTCAAGAGTTTGCCTTTCTCAGAGTGAGTTAAAACCAGGCACTGATGGGATAGACATCTGCTTTAAGATCCTAAGCAGTTGTATATGACACATAAAGACAAATATGAACTCTTTAACACTACTCATAGTCCATTGCTGATGAGTTAGGTGTCAAAAATGTATAGTCAGGGAGGAGAAGCAGAATATACAGGCAACAGTATCTGGACTATTTAATTAGCAGGTGCGCCCTTTTATAGAAGAGACATTCTCAAAATTAATTCTAAAGTACAACTGTGGAAAATAATTACTTCATTTTCACCACTAGTGAAGGCTGCTACTTTTTAGTTCTGTCTAATTCTTTAAGATTAAAGCTGTTTTTCTGTGCAGTTTTGTACACTGAAAGAATTCTAGCAGCACAATAAATCCTTATTGCTGTTACTGACTTGGCAGTTTTCCCTTGGATTGGCTCAAAAGGAGGCACTGAGATTCAGGGATTTGATCTCTACTGCAGTTTCAAGGATGCAGCTTTGTCTTAAGGCAGACCAGGCATCCTGTTATGCTCACTGAGCCTTAAGTGAAGAGGGATTTTTAAACTAATCAGCCTGCACCCTGATATCTGATGATTTTATTGATGGATCTTCAGCCCCACAAAGCGCTGTTCTGGGGAATTATGTTCTGCACTGGGAGGATAGTGCAGCCAATGACCAGCTTGGGAACCTGATCCCATCTCTAAGCTATTCATTTAAACTTATAAATATTTAATTACAGAAACATAATGCCTGTTGTTCTGACAGATCTTCCCGTGAACTTCCAGCAAGCAGTACCCAGACTAATCAGTTATATTCCTAAAAGCTAATAAAAATTTAAAACCAGCCTAATTTTTTCAAGGAATGTTTTTTAAAGTGTCTGTCGTAGTAATGCCTTTGCTGGGCTCCCAGACCCAATGCACTATGGACTGACTCCCTCGGGAGTGACAATTCTGAGTCATTTTAGCAAAAGAAGAATCTTTCTGAAACCATTTCATTAGTGTTGGTTTTAGAGCTCCTTTGAAGACAATCCAGATAACACGACCCACTTGTTTCTTTTTTTGTTAGCCTTAGTGCTTTTGTGCGTGTGCTAGGATGGAATGTTCCTTAGAGACTGGTTTTCCTAGAAGTGGTTTAATGTGAAAGACAGAACAAAGTGCAGCAGCAGGTGATGTGGAACAGGCAGCAAAGCCCTCGCATCAGTACTGTTGGCTGGAGGAGGGCGGCGTTGCCTGCCTTTGTAAGGAACCCTTCGGCACGTCTCGGGTCATTAGCCAGTAGTCCTGGCACGTAACAGTAATATAATAATAGCAAATAATAACAGGCACGTCCGCGTCCTCTGCCTATTTAGCATGGGCTTTGTTTCGCTCTTTCAGTCCCGCAGGTGTAAATAATGAAAGAGCAACTACCCGCCCTCCCAGCAGGCAGCGACTGCTGTGTCCGAGCCCCGCCGCCGCTCCTCGTTAGCCGCTCCTGGAAAACTCCCTGGGCCGCGGGGCACGGCTCTCCCGGCCGCACCGGCCCTTCGGGAGGCTGCGGAGCGGTGTGCTGAGCCCGGGGCGGGCGGCGGGTCAGGACGGGCTGCCGGGGAGCCTTCCCCAGCCGCGGGTCCCGGCGCTGCCGTCCCTAGGGAGGAGGGGGGATGCCGCTGCTCCCTCCCCCAGCCCGGGAGCGCCGGCGCTGCCCGGAGCGGGGCGGTGCCGCCGCCGGGGTCTCCCCGCCCGGGGGTTGCCATGAAACCGAAAGCGGCTCCCGCCCGCGGGGGCGGCGGNGCGGTGGGTGCTGGCCGGGGAGCGACGGCTCCCTGAAGTGGCTCTGCCAGCCCCGCGGGGCAGAGAAGTGTGCGCGGGGCTGCTCCTCTCCGCTCGGACGAGGAGAGGAGGCCCGGGTCGCAAAGCCGAAGTTGGCGCCCCGGGAGTTGTGCGAGGTGCGGCGGAGCCCTCGTCCCGGCGCGGGGGTTCCCCCCCTGGAGCCGGGCTCAGCCCAGCCCTGCCCGGGATGCGCCACGGCCGCCGCCCCCCAGGGATGCCGGGGGGAAAGGCAGGCCCGGTGCCCGCCCCAGAGGTTGGCGCAGGGCCGAAATTTTGGGGGCTGGGAAGGAGACAAAGCCGGGACTGCTCGGATGAATGAAGAATGTCTTTGCAGCTCTGATCTTTTCAGACTGCAGGGACCTGTAACAAGCATCCCCGCTGGTGTCAGCTGAATGCTGCTGGAGGGAGGGAATCTCTCCTCTGTGCTTGTGCAGGGGGTCTTCTGATTTTCCTTGATTAACAACACTCTGGGAGCATCTTGAGGCAGCAGGCTTTAACCAAACGTTTTCAACACTCTTCATATTTAGACGGAAAAATGAAGAGCTCCTATTGTTGGCACTTCTTGAATTGCTTTGCCTATTGTTAGCTTGGCTGTGCCTTCCTGGTGCCAGCCAAGAACAACTTTCCTCATAACTTCCGTTTTATTAATACGGGATGGCTGAAGGGAGTGCAGTGATGCGCTAAAAATAGCTGGGTGTATTCAGGTCAGGCACATCTCCAGGCTGGCAGCAGAAGCAGTTGTATTTTTAAACTCTCCTGCTGATTGCACACAGAGCATGCGGGTTTAGTGATGGAGGTAAAATTGGGGTGGTCTGGAATGCCGTTGTGCATGAGCCTGGGCCTGGCTAGTTTTTCACATCATCTTCTTTTCTCTGGGGACTGTGCTGTATTATTGCTTTTGAGCTAAGTGTGAGGTTTGGTGGTGATGTGTTGCACTCAGCCTAAAACCACCCAGGACAACTTCCTTTGCTGTTAGCTTTGATTATCTTATTTTATTTCTGTTGTGCACAGAAGTGTTTGCTGTGGTTGAGGACCCCTCTTTGTGAGCAGAAGGCAGAACTGCAGCCCTTGGCTGAAGGGAATTCATAGTTTCAAGTCAGGAGGGAGGGACCTGCCTGCGTGCAGGAGCAATAGGAGACAGTGGGACCCTCTGGATCACCTTGATAGTCAGAAGCCAGTTGTTCCCGGCTGCTTGGCAAAGGAGATCTTGGAGAAGAGATTTGAAGTAGAACAGAGCCTGCTATTATCTCTCAAAAAAAAAAAATTCTGCCCTCCCAGCACACACTTGCTCAAATACATGACAAGGAAGCAGTGGAGCCTGTTCTCATTGCTTGAACAGAGAGAAAACCTTTGTATTGTTGGAGGTGATGCAGAGGCAAGTGGAGGGAGACCAGAACAGGCTTTAAAAGTGAAGAGGTTTTGGTGCAGTGGGAAAGTGGAAAGATGGCGAGAAGTGATGTGGTTGTAGCGGTGGCTTAGAAAAATTATCCCTGTGGCAGCACACAGGGCTGGATAAATGAGTGAAATATTGCATTTCAAGAGAAGTAAGTGGTTGGAAATGAGTGTTTTCCCCATTCCTGGAAGTGTTCGAGGCCAGGCTGGACAGGGCTTTGAACAACCTGGTTTAGTGGAAGGTGTCCCTGCCCATGGCCAGGTGGTTGGAAGGAGATGATCTTTAAGGTCCCTTCCAACCCAAACCCTTGATTCGATGAGAACCAGAGGATGATGGTGATGGATGACAGTTTTATTTGTGTTAGCAGACAAGAAATAATGTGTCACACAGAGACATGAAGCAGGAGAAGTTGGTGAGGTATTGTGAAGATCTGAGAGGGAGATGAAGGGGTTGGAAGGAGATGAAACAGGGTCTGGTTGTGCCAGGCTGCGACATGGGCTGTGCAGAAGAAGGGCTGCAGGGGAAGCTTGGGGTCATCGTGCTGCCTCTGGGCTGGTCATCATCCACAGCCCAGATATCAGAGGAGAGGCTGAGAGTTCAGCCTGTGCAGGAAGATGGTCTGCAGCGATAGGGCACATCTGTGAGTACCTCCCAGGAAACTTTAGGGTTAGAAACTGAAGAGTTGTAAGCTGCTGAAAGATAAGATTCAGAGTAACACCATGAAGGAAGAAAGAAAGGCTTGTGGCACTCACGGGGTAGAGTTTGTGGAGTTTTGAGAGGGTAAGAAATCACAGCCAGGAGGGGACAAGATTTTGAAGTTAGAAAGCTGCTCTTGTAGACTTGGACAAAAGGAATTCAGGTAAGTACAGAGGGCAGAAACCAGACAGTTCTTTATTTCACCACACAGGCTCTCTAAGTCAGGAGCACTTCTTACACAGCTGTCAAAGCTGTGGGACAGGTCAGGAGCTCTTCATTCTGTGCCTCCTATTGCTTGGGTCACTTTGCAAAATCCCTTCAGTGAGCAGGTGCAGACTTGTAGGTGCTTCATCTTCTGGACTTTATTTGTGCCCATCTTTAAGTTACCCTATAGCCCTCTGTCTTCTTCAGCTCTTTGTCTGACCCTTTGATTTTGCATAAATAGACATAATTCATCATCAGGAATCATCTGGCTAGGGAGAGGTATTCCTTTCTCTGCTTTTTCAGGGAGTCTGTGTGAGTTGTAGTTTTCTGTGTCTCCTGGTCCTGTGGAGGCAGTTGCTGGTGGCTGCAGGGATTCAGGTGGTTTCTGCTGTCTCACAGACATTCCATCCTTGGGAGCATTCCCTGCCCAGAGCAGCGTGGCGGCCTGAGGGTGCTGCTGCAGGACCCAGCCAGCTGGCTGGGGCACCTTACAGCCAGTGTGCCCTTGGGTCTGTGCCCTGGGGTGAGGATTTCAGAACCTCTTCTTTTGCTTTCTGGGGCTTTTCTGTCCAAGTTTCTTGGTAATGACTGTGAAGGGTTAATGATCACACTGCTAGTCATCAGTCCCTTATCAGTAGCAGTTTGGGCTGCAAGTGTGTAGTTGTTCCACTGTCTTCCCTTAGCCAAGGAAAGAAGCTAACCTCTTTACCCTGGTGTGTGGCTGGGCTCGGGAAAGTGAGGAAACTTGAGTCATGCTGTATTGTTAATAAAAATGTTGCATACATTTCCAGTTTCCCCAGCTCGATATTGCCACAAATACACAAGTGTGTGAGAAACTGTTTGCACCTAAACCACAGTGATTTTGAGATGGGATTGGCCAGAGTGCTCTGTAGCTAAGCATGTTTGTCTCTGGGAGTGGGACTGATAAAGCAAGTTTTTGTGTGTAATATTTTGTGTGTAACATTTGCATACCCATACAGGGATTCTGTATGGGTAAGTATGTTGCTGTGAATTTACTTTGCAGAAGGTTATATCAAAATATAAAAGTTACTTACTATTATTGTGCAAAGCCACCTAGTGACTAATCAAACCTCAAGGTTAGGAACCACCTGCTAAGCATTTTTTCCTAAGGTAGATGCTGTGAGACATGAAATGGTCTGACCTGGCTAAGATCATATGGTTCACAGTCTTGTCTGCTATATCCATGTGCTTGAAACTGGAATGTGAAAAAACCAAAAAATGCTGTGGCTGCCTGGCTATGGCAGCATGCTCAGGCAGAGCAGCACAGCTCTCCACTGCCCACTGCATTTGGAGAAGGGGCCATGGGAGAGCACTGCTCCTGTTTCTTACCTCTGTACATCTCCAGCTTGTCCTAATGGGAAGGACTTTTTAAGAACACATCCTTTTTCCTGGTGGTTTTTTTTGTCTTTTTAAGAAAAGAAAATGGTGACAATCTTTGCTGTCACCACTTTCCCAACAGCAAGTTCATGGGGTCCCTGAGAGCTCTGGGTTTTTACATTAGCAGTTGCATTTTCAGTGACAGCTGTGGCTAGAAAAATGTGTGTCTATATGCCATCAGACACATGTGTGTTAAAAAAAAAATTGACCTCATCCTCGTAATTCAGAGGAATAACCGTTGAGTTGATTCATAGATTTCTGTATAGATGCTGGTAAAGTTCTTTATTAAGACTGAGTCAAAAGGTCTGGGCGTGGAAAATTAAACCAAGGATTTCTTGTGCCTTAAACAGATATTCATGGCCAAACCAACATACTGGTCAAATTAGCTGAAGTCCTGAATAGTGTGTTCCTCTAGGGCAGAGAAAGAGGTGAATTTGGAAGTCCCAAAGACCTAGTTCTGCAAAATTTGTAATGGCCAATTATTTGTTAGGAAAAGTGACGACTCACTTTGGCTTCAGTACACTAAAAGATTAAAAAATTAAAGCCTGTTAGTTGCCTTGCTTTGTGTCTCTTACTGTTATTTTTTAACTTTTGTTTCTTTATTTCATTTTTCTGTATCTTCCTTCATTCTGTTTCCTAAATGCTGTTGCTGTCTGTCTTTTCACTCAAGTTCATACTCTTGAGTTTGCTTGGAACTTGGTCAGGGTTTCAGCACTGTGCTTGGCGCTGGAGGAGGTCAGGGGCTGCTCACGAGCAATAACACTGGCCTGCTGCTCTCTACTCATCTGCAGAGTCAAACTGTTTAAAATTAAGATCCTGCTCCCACTCAACTTCTCCATTTGGGGTTTTCCCCAAAGCTTCCCAGAAGCAGATGGTGCTTCCTGGAGCTGTGCTTGCAGAGCGCTACAATTTCTGCAGCGCTGCTTCCTCCCGAGGAATCCAGCTGGATGTGCCCTTCCCTCAGAGCTGGCAGGCTCATGGGAAGTCTGTGTACAAGCTGTTGTGCTGTTCTGGTGTCAGCCTGTGTGCAGACTACAGCCTGGCCAGGAAGCAACCTGAGGACAGGTGCTGATGGCAGGGATGAAAGGACACCTTGTGGGTTAAAAAGCTTGACTGTAGGAGGGAGCTTAGGCTGTGCTGAGAAATGCAGCTCAAATCAATTTAATTGATCCCATAAAGAAGCAGCATGCCTGCAAATTGGTGCCTTTCTCTTGGCCACTGACTTCATGATGCAATGATTTGTCTGTTCCAGAGTTTCATGGAAGGTTCAGGAAAACATGCCATAGGTTGAGACACCTCCTGGGAGGGGAAATGGAAATTGAAATAGATTAGAAATGCTTTGGGAGAAAGCTCAGTTAAAGGGAAAAGGCAAAAGAGGCTATATGTTGCAATAAGTACAAAAGAGAATAGACACTTTCTTTGGAAAATTATTATTTTAAATAACAGGAGACTTAAAAATTACTGCTTTCACGGAAAATATAAGAGGTTACTTTAGTTAAGGAAGAAAAAAAAAGAAAACAAGTGACCAGAAAGCAAAGGAAGAGGGCAGAGGAGGATAAAGAAAGAGTGGGGGTAGAGATGGAGCCTAAGGCACTGCCTCGAGGGCAGCACATTTTGGACTGGGGAGGGAGGCTGATGCAGAAAGAGGGAGATGGAGGCTGCCAAGAATCCTGCGTGCACAATTAAGTTGAGACTACAAAACCGTTTGGGTATTATGGCCACTTAAGTTATTACAAAACCAAATAAAATGTTTATTTCCTTAAAATGGATTTTATTTCCGTTTGAGAGTTCTGTTTGAATGTCTCATGCCTGTGCAGCCTGTGGCATGAGCTGATGTGACCGAGCCAGTGCTGCTTCCTCTGTGAGCTGCCACTTCACTTCCTGCAATGGGTGGGTTCACCCGGCTGTGCCGAGGCTACTGTGGAGGGCTTCACAGGGTTGGACCTGGGTGTTTCTTATGTCCTTGTGTGTTTCCTGCTGCCCCTGTACTTTTTCTTTGATCACATCACTCACCAGTTTTGTGGAAGGTGAAATCTACTCTGTATGTTGGATTCCAACTGTGAGAAACGTCCTTGGTAACCTTGTGTCGCTCCAGATGGTAAATTTGCAGTCC